>JAVTVY010008948.1:0-45990 GCA_036873755.1 Hanleya hanleyi
AACAAAAAGTCGTAGCGTACAGGCTTGAGTTGTGGCGATGAACACAAACACAACAACAACGTAAGCATGCAAGGCAGAGAAAAACCTCTGTAAGTTCTCTCTTGATCACAGGATATCAAATAAACATAATAATACTTGATATAACAAGAGGTTACATTTTGGTAGGAACAGTGAACTGAATGCATGAAAGTGAAACTACCAAAAACTGTACAGTCCGAACAACAACAACAACATGGAAATTGACGGACTGCTTATAAAGAATCGGATCTCCCCGGCGGGGAAAAAAACGAACCTGTCGCGTCTGGCGGAAGTACATTTCACTATACAGCCGAAGATTTAATGCATCAAATTCGAGAATCCACGAAGCAAAAACTTGTTCGTCTATCGTACAGATCCCGACAAAATAACTCGGTCACCATAGACTCACATACTGACCGATAACCACACGGGATCGCGAGAGCCCGGGCTAAGGAAAGAATGGCAACGATTTGGCATAAGACTCACGAAACACAATTGACAAAAGATCTGCTGAAACTTGCATTGTCAGACTTTTTTCCAGGATATTACCTTTACAATGGGAGGTCCCACACCAAAGCCCCGCCGAAAGAATCCTTGTTGTCCAAACAAAGTGAAACAAGTTTGAACAAGTCAAACCACTCATACAAAGTCCCACATTCTAACACAGCGGACCGAAACCCCTTGTTGGTTGTGGAGACCGCGAAATTGAATACACACTGTCTCGCAGACTGTGTTCATAGCTGAGCGTGGGATCTCATACCCACTTTTAGAAAACATCGTCGGACGTTCATTTCAAGATATAGAAAAATCATGGCTAAAAATTTTGAAAACTCCGACAAGAGCAAATTATTTTAGCGACTTACGTCCGAAGACACTAAACAAGTGGCTGACAGTAACAAACCGTGTGAGGGTCTCCCACACGAGCGACAACAATTTAGAAACAACCAGGATAAAATGTCAGACAAAAATTATCCCAGAAAAATACTATTTATTTAACCGCAATAGACGTACAAGTTTAGGAAAAGGTTATAGACCTTCTCCTAGATTTACGGTGAAGTCGAATTCTTTTGTCCGATGGAGACAATGGATCGCTCCGGTAAAACCGACCTGGCTCTAGAAGCCTTTGTTGAGCTGAACAATGGAGCCGGTTTGACAGGGACTCCAGACAAAGCAAAACCGGTAAAGGTCAGACTGTCTAGAAGTTGAAAATTATCCTCCTGTAGGACGGAACCACAGGTGGAATATTTACAGACGCCGATAAAACTGGACTTTGAAGTCTATGAGACAAATCTCCTAAACGAAATTTCTAAGAGCCGTCTATCGACCTCCGATAGTGTAGAATCCTCAGACGCACGTACAAGTAAGCACGACGGGCCTGGGCATATTTCTTCCAGGCGAATCCCGTAACAAACATTCCGCACACGTGGCTTGGCGATAATACAAATCTTAACAAGCAAAACAAACCGTGTGGGCGTCCAAACGGGACAACACTTGCCCACACGCGCGACAAGAGTTAGAAATCGGAACAGAAACCTCAGACATACAAATGTAAGAAGAATTCAATCATCAAAAAGGATATAACCGGCGGTTACAACAACAACACAGCTGTATTGCTTTAACACTTCCTAGATGTGTACTGGTCGAGTACAAACTGAGAAAGAGGATATGAATGGGTGTGAGCAGAGCTTATATAGTAGCCTGACTGGGATGAATGGGAGAGCTCCCCTAGGGGCAGACAACCCCCTAAGGGGAGACAACTTTTGGTTTGAACTTCCGTTTTTAACAGTTTGTATTGTGATTCCTAATAGAGATTAGGCATTTGAGCAAAGCAGGTTTACGATTTGGGAAATAAATACCTTCCTTTACACCCCGAAAATGTCCATTTTGGCGTCACCATGGCGTCAAAGATGATCTGGACATCCCTCAAGTCGTGGTCTACAAACCGAGGGCTTCACTTGACACCTCACACGACGCATTCGGACCAAGAATGGTCCCTCAATCGCTCAAACACACCCTCACGCACCCCAAAAACGCTCGCTTTCGCTAGTACTTCTGTTGTTGTATGTATGGTCCCTGTGTGACATCATACCAAACAAATAGTAATAGTATCTTGTAAATATTTGATGCAGCAATCAATGCTGAATAATATGTGACCATCATTATGAAGATGGGATAATAATTATGGAATTACTATTCTTGTAACCCTACCCCTATTGTCACATGGTTCCATGTTCCATGGTAGAATCATGGGGTTTTGTCTGGGGCCATGGTGCTTTTATAGGGGTATGTAATTATTTTTAATGTAATATAATTGTGTTATACATGTAATTCTTCTCATAATGTGATTGTGCTCTTAATATAATTGTGCTCTTGTGCCATATATATTTTATGTCCTTTGTACGTAATGTGATTGCGCTCTTAATGTAATTGTGCTCTTATGCTATGTATATTTTATGTCCTTTGTAATTTTTATATACATGTACTCGCTCCAAGTGGGGCGCCTTATATGGCAAATAAATATCTATCTATCTGTCACAAAAACTTGAAGTTTTTAACATAGGGGTAATTTCAAACTGATTAAAGGGGTAGTGAATCCCAGTTTATCGACTGATAACAAGTTGTTTCTTATTTGACATGTCCTAAGGTACATAAAAAACATAGTTTCGCTCTGTAGTGGGAGGTGCAAGGTGACCCCTAGTAGCTCACGGACTAGGGGAGGGGGGAATCCAGTCGTGGTGGTGTGAAAACTTTCTTCTCTTTTCTCTACTAGTCTGCATAGAACAGATAAATTTCGGTCACTTATGATATCAATGTATTCAAGAGCGTTACTATTGCAATAAATTTGTTACATGATTGCCACAATAATAATGCCAACTATATCGATGTCGCTAACATTAATTTTACATTGTATAAATGCTAATATATGCTTTGCTTCTTTGTATTTGAAGGCACCTGTTAGGTATAAAAGATCATTTGTATCAATTATTGTATAATCATGTTGGAAAGCATTACAATTGTAAGTTAAAATAACAGATTTGTTACTCATTTGTTAAAATGCAGATTTACAATATTGCCAGCCGATGTCAACTAGTACAAAGATAGGACTAGCGTACTTTGGTATATAAAGATAGACCACACCGAGTTATAATATAATATTTGGCTGCATAGGTTAGAGAAAATTATTAAATTTCTTTCTCAAAACTCATTTCAACTTTTATAAATTCGTGGTCATATGGCAAATAAATGCCCAGTGGAGAGTCCAGGGCTTAACTAAAAAAACATGAGGCACCAGCGGTGCTACAACCCCTCAGCCCCTTAACAGTCCAGCCCAAGCAAGATCTCGTGACATGGTACAATGTATATACATACCAAATTTGAAAAGAATCCTATGAAAGCTAAGTTGTTCCAAGGAAATGCATACAGGGTTTAACCACCAGGTGGGGAATTTCAGACAGGCGAACAGATGGATGCACGGACACACAGATGGACAATCGGACTCCAGCGTACCCCCCTACTAAGTAAGGGGGTATTCATTGGTAAATTTGTACAGTTGTGATCTTATAGCCCTGGCCTGAAACTAAATGTTGGATGGGGCTTTTGTCCATGGAGGCTTTTATCCATAGTTTTCCGTTCGCTGGGACTTTTGTGCAAATCCCAAAGAGAATGCTGTATTGTTCTCATATAATTCATCATTTTCATAGAATAACTATTATCATATGAGGACACATTTTGTTGTTGATGTAATACAATTTATTGTTGTTGTACAGGTAATACAAATTACTTTCGTTATCAAGTTGGATAGATTCATTTCATGCACACCTAATACATCTTGAAGTTTCATACATTTATTCAGAAGATATAGCAAGTGAACATTGGCTTTATTCAGTCCATCGTTCAAAAATAAATCCTCTGTATACTATAAACGTAGATCTATAACGTTCAGTGCTGATAGTGGCCCAAATGGATACCCTACTGAAAATCAGACCAAAATTTCAGTGAAATTTGGTGAAAAGACCAAATATCGCATTATTTCAGTAATTTCATCAAATTTCAATGAAATTTCGATGAAATTTCAGTGAAATCTCATCTGCCAGTTTAATCTCACTGAAAATTCTGTGAAATCGGTCACTTCAATTTCACTACAAATCTCACTGAAAAGCATTAAACAACATATACAGAAAAAAGTGATCTCAATGAATAGTGCTGCATATAAAGACAAGAATGAAGAAAATAAATAAGGACCATTTTCTTAGCATTTTGTGACCATCTGCTATATACATGAAGTATTTTTACCAAAAATGGAACTTGCAATTGAATGTAGAAAGCAAACTTTATCAAAATTATAATTGCAAAATGTTTTGCTTACAAGTGTGCATTTAGAAATAATCAATTTATAATGTATAAGCCAGACTCAACAAGAACAACTGCATGCTTTTGTTCTTGTTTATCACTTTAAAGTGCTAATGCAGCGAAATTTTTATTAAATAATTTGATTCTCTATTCTTTCGTGATTAATTTGCTATATCCATGAGGAAAATCGGACAAGGAGAAGTTCTTATTTCAAAAGGAAAAGGGCGTGCAATTGTGCTCTTAAAAGTGCGACCGTTTTCATTGGCCTTGTTTACAAATATGATGACGTCATAAGTACATGTATGACAGATGGTCAGCTTGAGTCTGGGCTCTGCATGGCGGACAGTGTTTGGAGGGAGGCAAGCCCGTCCTCGAGGCCAATATATTGGTTTGTTTAATAAAATTTTTGAATTTAATGTTCATCAGGAAATTAAGTATGACAAGGGTTTATTATAAGACATACCTGTGAATGAATACAGACAATTTGTATGGACCTAATGAAGATACAAAAAGCCCCGCATCCGCGACCGAGCAAAGCCTACCGTGTGCAACCAGGCTAAATTGAATTCATTGCCATAGAAATGACTTCAAATTCCACTGAGCAGTTCCATTATAATTTTTATCTGGTCAAATTAATTACCAAGAATCTGTAGTCTATATAAATTTGTTTTGTACGATATTTATCAAATTTATCTGCCAGTGTCCGCATTTTATTTGCCTGCAGGAATGCTCCCCTCAGAAGTTTGGGGAGCTGATCTTCTGTCATCTAAAAACCCTGATTCCTCCCCCTTAGAAAGGGTTCAGCTCAAATTTCACAAGCGACTGTTACAAGTTCATAGATCTTCTCACAACTGGGGAGTACGAGCTGAACTGGGAATCTTCCCATTGTTATATGATGTTGTACAGCGTTCTGTTAAATATTATCAATACATACTAGAGTATCCTGACAGACTGGCCTTCCATGCCCTGCAGGAGCAAAAGGCCTTGTGTAACAAACGCGAGGGATGGCTATACAGACTGAAGATGTTTATGAGTAAAGAATTAGACATGGACGTTGACAACACATGGTGCAGTAGTTTCAAACTCAAACTTCAGACACACTTCCAGGCTTCTTTCAACTATGCACTTCAGGATAATAAGCCTAATTCTAATGGAGAAAACAAAATGAGGACATACAGATTATTTAAAGTAATATTAAGTTCGAACCATATTTACTTGTATGTAAAAATTCCCATCACAGACAAGCTTTTTCAAAATTAAGACTAAGTAACCATAAATTGAAAATTGAAACTGGTAGGCATACAAAACCCAAAACAGAAGTTTATCGGCGAGTCTGTGACACCTGTCAAGTAGTTGAGGACGAAATGCACTTTGTGTTGTCATGTTCCCGGTACACAACTGACAGAATATCCTTATTTAAAACAATTACTGAAAGTCAAAGTAATTTCATGACCCTAAGTGATATTGACAAATTTGTCCTCATCATGTCCTCAGAGGACTTGGTCAGTATTGTAGTGCCACATTTGTATGCTTGGTACACCCTTCGGCTTCAGTGAGTAACCTCTCAGCCCATATATACACCACAGTACATGTATATGTATATGAACATTTTATTGATTTGTTATTCATGTTCTTGTTCTTTGTTTGTACTCTGCCTGTAAAGGTGTTTTGTACAATAAATTGAATTGAATTGAATTGAATTATATGGCTGTACCGTGTATCACTTATCATTACACGGAAGGATTCCCAACTCCAAGAAAATAACGAAGATCGATCTTCATTATCCTCAGATTCTCAGAGAGATATGTTTTCTTCTTCCCATTACAATCAACTTTAAATTAGATCTAAAAACATAATATTATATGCTCTAAATTGGAATGCCCAAATCTATCACGACGTCTGAAGCGGCCCGTCTGAAGTGCTCCCGCCGAGGTCCGCGTGCAAAAACAACAGTCTTCGGTCTTCAATTTCACATTCCGGTTTTCTTGTGCAAAAAGTGAAGGCTTTATTAAGAATTTCTTCCATTCACTCTAGATCTATATTCTATTTGCATTCCACAATATGATCGGTTATGAAAGCAAATGTAAACTGTTCATAAGTTTGTGCGGTATGAGAAAAGAAAAAGCCATTCAAAATTGTTGAATAATATTTTTTTATCAGAATTTATATTTGTCTCATATATTTTTCTGTGCTATCGGTAAAATTATCTTGCACCCTACTCGTTTATTATCACATTAGATAATTTTTTAGCATTATGTAATTTTTTCGGAATAATGTTGAACTAATTTCATGTTTATTTTTATTTCAGATACTCCCGAGAGACTCGTTTTTCAATGCTGTCTTTGTCCTGTTTGTTGTTTTGTTGTTGTTTGAATCTTGTTTAGTTGAAATGTTTGAAATGTTAGTTTTCTCGGTATGTAAACTTCAATTTAATATTGTACGTAGTATTCTGAAATTATGTTGGTGCATGGCCTAGAGAAAGCTGAGCTCACTAATCTATTCACTTACCCGGTGCCGGCGTGACCGTGTATTCAACATGCAGTTACTCAGACGATACAAACTTTGGAGAATTTTTAAATAATTTCTAATGCCAGGGGAATATTTTTGATGACAAATAATTGCATAGACAGAGTTTGGAATATATTGTGAGTTTCGACAGCTGATGTGATTTATTAACTGATAAATCCACGAAAACCCCGTTCCCTCCTATGTGAATCAGATAGTAACTGCATGCATTCGTCCAACTACGGTACTGCCCACGAATTCAGGTAAATAAATCATTTTAACTGATCATGCACGGACACGTGGCCAACTAGATTCTTTCTTTCATTCCTGGCACGTTACCATACGAAGACAGTGATGGATATCAACAGTATTAACTCAACAACAATGTGAATTAAGTCTATGGATATTAGCCTTCGCCATATGCTACGCATATCGCTGGCTTGCTCGTCGATCGGCATGTCATACTTATGACGTCACATATACGAAAACATGGCGACCGTAAATGTCGCACTTTATCTGCTAACCCCCTTGCGTTTCGTAGCAAAATATAATATCTTCCTGTTTAAAACTCTCTGTGAGAATTTTATTAAATTAAAGCAGAAATCCCAAACCGTAAAATTTCATGATAAAAATGAAATTGACAATTTCGCTGCATTAGCACTTTAAGAATTGTGATTTGAGAAAAATTTGACTTGCCTTTCTCATGAGTGAAAGCAAATTCATTGTATTTTTGTTGTTTTTTTTTAGAAAATAAAATAAAAATTATGAAATCTAAATAAACTAACTTAGTAAAATTATTCCACTATCCTTCAAAAACATACATACATTTTTTGTTGTTATTCTTTGGAGTAATGTCCTTCAATTGGAAAAAGTTATAGGAAATATTCAGTTTCTAAAACATTTTCCCATGGATATTCTCACAGGAGTTGTCTTACCTGCAGGTGGCGCTTCAATATTTTGCATGTCTTGTTGTTGTTGTTGCAAGATTATGCAACTCGCGAGATGTTGAACTTCCAACAAATTCACGAAGTACTTGATATCTGTTGGTGGAAGAGATCAGAAACAGAATACTACTGCTGTTTTGTGAACTATCAACGACGCGGATGATCTTTTGGTAAATGTTCTGCTATTCTGAGAGTTGTGCTGAGAGTTTTTGCTGGGAAGATATGGACGTCCAACAGCCAATCGACTGACATCCCGCTCTCCTTCTGCGGAGATGTCTCGTGCTGCGAGAACCGCCAATTTCAGACCCCGATTTTCGCTGTTTCGGTTATTGACCGGGTTTCGGGGTTTTTGTGTTTCTGCAAGGATTATCTGTCATAAATGGACACCTTTTTATAACAAATTCAATTGGAGTTGATTTAGTTTTTAACGAAGACTAAAAAATGCAGTAAAATTGGTCACGACTGTCAGATGTGCTTTCAGAACAACAACAACAACACATCTGGTAAGTAATTTGCGTTCACGTACAATGTATTTCAAGTGCTAATCAATAAAGTTTTGTGGTTTTGTCTTTCATCATGTTTTATCCCACTTGATCCAAGTTCGTTATCAACAACAATCAGGGTCAGTAAAATCCGTTTGTGTTTGGTCTCCGTTGGCACTTGCAAAACAAACACAAATGCAACATGCTCGTTATGCAGAAGTCAATAGTTTTGTTTTCTTCATAATTTAGAGGAATTGATATTCTTCCCAAATCATGAGATGAACTTTTTATTCAATGGCTTCTCTGACCTTTTTAATAAAATTCAAAATTGTGAATAATTTTGTGAAATAAATCTTGCAAAAATGACAAAACTATCTCTTAATTATTTCTTGTTCTGCTGTTGATGTGGTCTTACAAAAGTAATTGGTTATTTATTGGCTGTAATATGACATGTATAAAAATTTTCTTGTAAGAGTCTTGAGTCAATTCCTGGTGTCTTCTTGACATTTAGCTGGAATTTTGAAGAATATCCTTGCACTGAAATTTCACCTTTCAGTCATTACTGTTATTTCACTGAAATCTCACTGAAATTTCGATCACATTTTGGTCTTTTATTATTGTGTTGAAATTTTGCTGAGATCCCACAGAAATTTCACTGAATTTCTACCTTTTCTTTCAGTGTTATTTCAATGAAATTTCACTGAAATTTTGGTCGAAATCACTGAGATGCCACAGAAATTTTATAGAAATTTCGCTGATATTTCTACCTTTTCTTTCACCGTTATTTCAATGAAATTTTGCCGAAATTCCACTGAAATTTCACTGAGATTTTGGTCTGATTTTCAGTAGGGTGCCAAAGTCCTATTTATAGGTGTTCCCAAAACATGGAAATTTCACAAATTACAACTGAAGCAAAATTAAAGCCAACTGAGTAAATGGTAATTCACAAGCAGACATTTGTGGAGATTTAAATTGTAGATTTAAACTTGCACCACATGTCCATTTTCCAGTACATTAAACTACTCAATTCTCTGTGGTTATCTCCCCTGTCCACCTGCAGAAAAATCGTTTTGGTGCATGTGATATGTAGATTTATGAGATCGGGTACAACGCTTGGAACATTCCATGAATATTTTGGAAGTAGAATGGAAAGAAAACATTTCTGAATACAGGGAAATTATTACGTAAATGATTTGACCACCACTATAGATTTCAGAAACTTACCACAAAGAATGCCCATAATACATAATGTTGGAATTAAACCATGATATGCTTGGGCACGGACAGACGAACGAGGACCTGACCAACAAAACATACAAAAGGCAGATTTTCAGATTTTCAATTTTCCAATTCAAATTACATTCCATATTGGACAGAAGAGGTGGGCCTAATAGTGAAATAAAAAATAAAAATAGCCCATTGGGCTTCAATACCTATTGGGCTATCAGTTATTGTCTACACCCAGCAATCATGCAATGTATAATATCATCAGTGTATTTTTAGAACTAGATGAACAAAAATCTGATCTAGTAGGGTTGACTGTAGTTCAGGTTTTACCAAGGCCTGAGGTTCTAGTAGAGCATGACCGAATTCTTAGCTCAAAATATACTCTTCTAAAAAGCTTATAATCAAATCAAGTACTTTTATCTTGGAAATATAGATCAAGGTCAGTCATCTTCAAAAAATTTCAAGTCAATTCTAACTTGATTGCATCGGGAACATGGATTCGGAGATCTTAGACTTAACATATATAATTTTACCTTTTAAAAATAGGTCAAGGTCAGTGATATTGTTCAATAGACTTCAGGTCCAGCCATAAGTGGTATAAATTTGGGCAATGTAGATATAATCTTTCATGAAATATTGTACTGAATAGAATCTGACCTGGATAAAATAGGTCAAGGTCAGTCATCTTCAGCACACCTTTGGAGCATCACCAGATGTACACATATTATTAATTTGGAAAGCCTGGCTATATTCTTCATGTTATATCGTAATAAACAGTATATGACCTTGAAAAAATAGGTCAAAGTCAGTCAACTGGGATAGGCATCTAGTCAATCGCCAGTTGCATAAGCAATATGAATTTGGGAGTCCCCAGCAAATACTAAAATTTGACCTTGATAAAATAGGTCAAGGTCAGTCATCTTCAGTACATGTCTGGACCTTTGCCAGATGTATACATATAGTATTAATTTGGAAAGCCTAGATATATTTCTTCATGACAGACCATAATAAACCCTTGAAAAAATAGGTCAAGGTCAGTCAACTGGGATAGGCTTCTAGTTAATCACCAGTTGCATAAGTAATATGAATTTGGAGACCCCAGTTTCCATCCTTCATAAAATAAAGCAAATATTAAATTTGACCTTGATAAATACGCCAAGGTCAGTCATCTTCAGTACACCTCTGGACCTTCGCCAGATGTATACATAATATCAATTTGGGAAGCCCATATATATTTCTTTATGTTAGACCATAATAAACAGTATATGACCTTGAAAAAAATAGGTCAAGGTCAGTCAACTTGGATGGACTTCTAGTCAATCACCAGTTACATAAGTAATATGAATTTGGAGGGCATAGCTTCAATCCTTCAAAAAACATGGCAAATACTATAATTTGACCTTGATAAAATAGGTCAAGGTCAGTCATCTTCAGTACACCTCTGGACCTTTGCCAGATGTATGCATAGCATTAATTTGGAAAGTCTAGCTTTATTTCTTCATGTTATATCATAATAAACAGTAAATGACCTATAAAAAATAGGTCAAGGTCAGTCAACTGGAATAAGCTTCTAGTCAATCACGAGTTGCATATATAATATGAATTTGGAGACCCTAGCTTTAATTCTTCCAAAAATATAGCAAATACTAGAATTTGACCTTGATAAAATAGGTCAAGGTCAGTCATTTTTAATAGGCTTCTGACCCTTCACCCAATACATATGTGGTATGAATTCACAATGCCTGGCTATAATTCTTCTTGAGATATCGTGTTCACAAGAAAGATGGACAGACAGACAGACGGACAGACGACGACAATACCCTTCGGGCAAAATTTGCCTGAGGGGTAAAAACGGCCCTGTGTCAGTGGGAAAATAGCCTGAGAGATAACTTTGCATTCCATTTTAACGATGTGGGCGATAAGGTGGTACAGGCCTTTTGCAAAGTGTGCCAGAAACACTACGATCAACTACTGCATGTGTATTGAGGCAATATAGTAGCCGACGTCAGTTACGGCAAAAACGAAACTAGATACCTGCTGAAGCCAAACTTGGTTAGACACGTAAACAGCGATGGACATCGTGAGTGTTTGAAAACTGAAACTGATTCAGACATTCCAAATTTCTGTTACTGAAGGCAAGTGAATGGATTGAATGATTGAAGTGATGATGATGACGATGTAAAAATTGCCATGTGCCTGTCCTAGTCAGTTTGTTTTACAATTTGTGGTTTTTCAGAGTTTTATTTCTATTTTGCCAATCTTGTTTTCAGCCTTTCACTCAAGCTCATTAACTGATTGTGTGAATTTTAAATACAAAAAAAACAAACTTAAAACAGTGTTTCTTGATTTTATTATTACCTCATTATCTTTCATAGCTAATGTGGAGTAAACCAGTAAATATTAGTTCCCCCTGGATTCTCCTGAAACATTGCTGCGAGAATCCATGAATGGCTGGATTCTCGGCCAGCACACATTTATTTCAATTCACACCTTAACGTTTCAAACACAGTATCACACACCTTAAAAAAATTTAGGTGTGCATTTTAGGTGTGCTAACCACACACCTCGCACGATTTTAGGTGTGCTTTAATCACTCGCCAGGGCCCGTACAAATCACAAGGCCTGCTACATTGTACATGTACCTCCCCCCCCCCCCATTATTGTAACGTGCACTCTGCCCATCCCCTCTATGGTAATCTCTGATGAAGTACATGCACACAAGGCCTTTCACAATAATAGATATGTTTCCAGCAATGAACTTCAAAAAAATTTGGTAGTTTTTTTTACTTTTTTTGGTGTTTTGGAACAGAAACAGGCATACATGTATATATATTTCTCCTTTCGCATATAAGAATTTTTACATTTTTGTTAAAAACACAAAAATAGAAAAAAAACAAATTGACCTTTATTCCACCATGAAAATATAAAGTTTTTCAAGAAACAACATTTTTTTTATGCAGCCTGATATCATGAACATGCAACAGGGATAATGTTTATAATAAGGAATGCTGATAATGGAAATGTAAAAAGGGGAGGATAATATACTTGCAGTCGGATGTAAATAAGGCATGACAAACTACAGTATACAGCCCCTATTCATATGGACACTTATCCTGACAGTGGTATAGTAAAGCTTTGCCTCAGGGAATGTCTGGAATCTCCTACACAAACAACCACAATGCTGTCTGAGGCAGAACAACACTTACATAGTCTATTGTCAGGCACGATTTCTCTCCAATGGAAGAATGGACCTATTATTGTCACCCAACAATCATATAGAGGCTAACAGATAATGATCCATAATTCACCCTCACTTTCTATCCACATGTACCTACACGAATATATCTAGGCCCCACCCCTCAAGGCCATCATCTCAGTACACGTATGTGCTAATGCCAATTTGAGTGTACATGTTGACTTGTGGGCCCTGCAATGCACCAAAAATTCCAGGTCTGTCTCCCTCTACATGTAAAGGCAGTACATGCATGACAAGGTCCACGAGGAGAGCGATAGTCTGCCTGGGTTCAATAATGACTCCACCTGGTAGGCATGGCTGACCTGTCCATCCCAAAATCAAAGATATTGTTCAGACTATACATACATTTTTAGGGTACCGGTACAGGTACAGTAGTTAACCTTGACCTTCACACTGTCTGTGAGCCCCAAAAGAATAGACCTTCTCGATTTATATGAACAAAACTTTAACAGTGAAAATACATGAAATACTTTCGGAGAATCTGAGTGTGTAAATCCCCCATTGGTTGAGAGTATCACTATTCTCAATTCTGCAAGTTTATGTTGGCATATTCCGACACTGCTAACCATAATGGCGCTACATGTACAGCCACCATCAGTGGAGCAAAACAATTCGGAATCCATATCTAGGGAGATCCATATATATGTCAAATCCATCATCTAGTGGAGTAGCCAATGGACAATTGCACAATACCAACTATCAAATATGTGATTGCCACGTCCTCATTTTTGGCCCAGTGAACCAATCAACTGACAGAACTACTGGTACTGTTCAGTATTGTTCAACTACAAATCTCCCATTGGTCTATATAAGGCATGTGGATACTCACCTTCATGCATGAACATGAAAAGTTAAGGATAGCTATCCCGTTAGAGGGTCAAAATTGGTCATTTTTTTTATTTCTTCATTCAAATATTCACTATTTCGTCTAACATTTGGTGAAAAAATGAATTCAAAATTCTAATCAGAAGTTCTTCAATATTAGGATTAAAAATTTAGTTTCTGAGGCACTGGAAAAATTAAACAGATTGAATTATAGGTGGTCCGATATCCAGCTAGAAAAAGATTAACCTTTCACATGACTGTCTATTGTAAGTCGTTAACAGCTGCCTGAGTGTGTATTGTTAATTGACTCGCAGGAACTGGTCACTCTAATAGTCTGTCATAAGAATAGAACAGCAGTTACAATGTAGCATGGGCTTTGCTATTGTTATTTTTGTCTTAAATTTCCCTTTCCAAAACTCATTTCCGCAGTATTTTGGTAAGCTAGTTATCTAGCAGTCCGACTCATTTACATTAATTTCCCCCCTTCTGATCAAAACCATGCAAACATTCATATTTTTGTTTCTAATTATAATATATACATATGAAAGTGTACTCCAAGCAGTGTCACTTCGCTCAGACACCCGCCCTGAAGTGATCAGCTCAAGTGTGAACATTTCTCAGCTGAACAAGTTTTAGCAAGTTTTTGTAAGTTTAAATTGGATTTTAAACCGCCTTGATGAATAAATTTAGTGTAATTAAGTTATCCGAAATAAACAGGAATTCGAGTAGGTCCCATAAGACAGATCAAAAATGTATTTGACAATAGAATTCAAGCAAAAAATTAGGATTAATTCATCAGATGTAGAGCTGGACACATATTGCCCGATTTCTAGCCTTTCATTTTTTTCACAAAATCCGAGATTTCAACGTTTATTTCTCAAAAAGTATCCATGCTACGCTTTTGAAATTGGCATGCTTGTTACTTATAAGGTGATCCAGTAAAATTTATCTCACTTTTTGTAAGTTCGGCTTAGTTTTTTAATTATTCAACTTTTAAGACAAATGACCATAAAATAGTACAGGTTTTTTTTCAATTTATTTTAGTAAAATAGCTGCAAAAACAAAACCAGGCAAAAAAAAAGAAGAAAAAAAGATAAAATTTACTAGTTCGAGTTGTCTCCTATCAAGGTGGTGTACCATCAAAGTTGAAACAAGATCAACAGTTTTCATGAAATTTCAATTGAAAAATGGATGCTATTGTTCTCATAATTTTTTTAAAATTGGAATATTTTCTACACAGTAGCAGTGTCGGTTATAAAAATCACATAGTTAGAATCCCTATGAGGTACGCTTTCATAAAATATATAGTTTATCATGGTTATCTTGTATATTTATTGATACAGAAGCAGGCCTCAATTTAAGGAGTGCTGATGGTAACCTCTCAACAGGTTACCATTAATTCTACGCTGGTAACCTGTGGGAACCTATTGCATAATTATTAACCTAATGTCATATTATTAGTCAAAATTATGGGGACCTGAACATAGGTTACCACTATTTTTCATATGGCAACCTCCAGGTAACCTGAAAACAGGTTACCACCTTAAATTGAGGCCTGCAGAAGACCAACTGTCACGGGGGTGCGAAAACTGCCTCTAACGGGATAGCTATCCTTAAACAGAACTCTGAACAGTGAAGATAAACTTTACACATTGAAATCATTGATATTAATCAATTTACATGCATACAGGCCCTTCCAGTAACCTACCCAAAATATTTAATAATTTTTATAGGGATGGCCTAATCCAGGGTATTAAATACTCAGTATGATATAAATGAATCAATTGTCTTGTCAATCATATACATGTATGGGATTTCATCTTTACATTGAGAACAGAAAATTCTTGTATTCTTACATTGACAGGATGAAAAATAAACAAAGCTGCATTATTGGTTGACTTTATTAGACAGGTTATCCCCAGGAGACTTAATGTGGATATATCAAAGTTCAATGAAATACAATGATCCTGTTTTCATATTCCTTTCTTAACATTGAGACATTGCAGAGATCTGGACTCAAACTTCAGAATTTGAACTGAAAGACTTTACTGATACCAGTACTGCAAATACGTTACAGATCCTTCTGACTTGGCATATGTACTGAACAAATGTCTACTGTGCACATGCAGGGCATATTAAAATGAGGTTCCTAACATTTTGTAATTTTAATATATTAGACCAGAAATTTAACAAACGTATTCGTACATCATGCTCATGTAAAACTGAAGACGGAAAGCAGAAGCATTTAATTGTCCTTAAACATCAGATGTGAATTTTCTGCGAAAAGGTACACCAGCATATGCCATGTTCTGTTCATGTGGTGGTAAAACATGCATCAGGATTTATCTGTTCACACAAAATTTCCAAGTGAATCTCAAATTGTACAAATTGCACTACCTGTAGGTCTATTTAGATTTCATGTAACCTTAGGTAGTTATTTGTGTAGTTGCCTTTGGCATTTTTAATCGTATTTGTCACGACAGTCACTCTCAATAATACTTCACATGTCTCGCTCGCATGACTTGTACATTAAATGGTACATGTATGAACACATATGCAGGTACAACTTTGTGGAATTTCATACATCAAAATTTGACGGACAAATGGGCACATTACCATTAGGATAGCCCACAACATCCATATATGTTATATACATGTAAAGCCGACTTGAGAATTGGTCATCTTCATTTTTGTCTCAACATCATTTTTCTTCAGGAATTTGCATTATACATGTATAATGCCCCATGAAATAAGGTCTTTCATGGAAATAATCTATTCATATGTGATAATTGGGAGACATTTTAATACTCTGCGAAGAGTGGCTATTGGTTGCTTTCATATTTGTACATGAAAGCGAGGCTCTTTGGGCGGTGACACTGTTCATGTTACATATGAGCGACTTCATTAGTAGCATCATGTTGTCCTTACGACAATGCTAACGTAACTTCCACTCCCTCGGTCATTCTTCCTCAACTCTGATGTAATTTTACCTCAGCTCTGACGTATACTTAATTGCAGTGCCCAACAGTTGGCTAGCGCAAAATAAAGCACTCCATCTCCAACATAAAATGAATTATTCAGGTAAAACATGTCAATTCAGAAAGAAATATAGAGCAGAAAACACATTTAGGCGAGTTATTCTTTAGTATCCAGTGAAGTACAGATTTTAGAAATGCTGTAAATTGTACAATTTAGACATCATACATGTACATGTATGTTATATTAGCATGATTAGCGTACATGTATTTCATCATGTTCATGGTCTTGAACAATGTACAAATATGAACATTTGAGAGATGTTGTGGAAGACAATTTTGAACAAGTAGAGCATCACATGACTTACAAAATGGTGGCTCAGGGGCAAATACAGTTTTCTAATTTAGGCACCAGTGCTTCGGATTTGAAAAATCCAGAAGAGCTAAAAATCGCTCTTCTAATTTTGTCAAGAAGAGTGATCACTCCTCTAAAAAAAACCCTTCTAAAAACTTTTAGAAGAGCTATTTGCGAGAATGGGGATGTACATGTATAACTAGTAATTCCCATTTTATGATTCTTCTTCCAAGAAAAGTATTAGTATTATTTTCAAACTGCTTAACATTATGAAATGCGACATCAATATTATCTGACAATCATGTATGAAATGTTGATAATAAACGAAGCGAAACCAGTTATCCCTGATGTGTTTCATTGTTATCCCTTTATTTCATTCTGTGCCTTTCCTCGGATTCTGCGATGTTTGAGAATTTTGTCAATGTTTTGCGCAGTTTGCGCCAAACTTCTGTTATGGTACCATGCCGTTTTCGGCCGTATACGATAGAACACCACCAGTGTTCCGCCTTTTAAATGTTTCTAGTCTAACTGTTGGTGGAAGTTTTGTAGCCATTTCGCTTATTGTTTTATTCGCGGCCACAATCGATCAAACAAATCCCAAAATCAGACGAGCGCGCCAACAACAATATGTCCATCGACACACCCACACACAGCTGTATCCGCCGCTGTGATTGGTCAGTATTACGCACAGCTGTAGAAATTTAACCAATTATAAGCGAGGACGTTTCGGTCCTCGGTTAAATCCGAACCAAGTTTAACTCCTTTGCCAGAAGAGCTCGCACACTTCCGGATTTTCGTGATCGAAACGTCTTGCGTTTTCATGGAAAGTTATTAGAGGTAAATAAAGATTATTCCATACGATAAATTCAAGAAGCGCGAAAAAAAGAGCCCCTAAATTTTGATTCAGGCGCGCGATTGAGCGCTTTCGCTCTCGTGCTTCTTAAATCCGAAGCACTGCAACAGTGACCTTTGACCTCTGACCTCGACCTCAATTTTGGTATGCGACACATCGTCTCCACCTAGCATATCCACTCACAAAAAATTGCAACTGTGGATAGAAAACATTCACAGATATAGACCGGACACGAAAACTTTGTTTTTTAGGCCAGTAACCTATGACCTCGACCTTCATTTTGGTACGCGACACATCGTCTCCCCATAGGGTATCCACTCACCAAATATTGGAACGGTAGATAGAAAACTGTTCCAGATATAGACCAGACACGGGGGACGGACAGACGGATAGACAGACGGAAACCGCCATGACATAATACGTCCGCCTATTGGCGGGCGTATAAAAATGTTTATATTTTGATGATCCTATAATACTCAAGATGAAAACTATTTATTTAGATCTGTATTTTATGGATGCGTTTTCAATGAAAGTTATTAATACGTTTTGTGCCGATGTATCGCGGAAAATTCCCGTCGAATCGACACCATCTTTTACGGTACGGTAAACTTCTCATCGTGGGGTGAAAGAAATGTGTAGCAAAAGATATATTTCTGAAACGGGTATATGTACAGGTTTAATAATAACTAAACAGAATCAAATATCGAAAAGACACAGTTATCAAAAGTTGGTTACCATCTCCGGCGTATCCCCCCGTCATATATTCACGGAATAGGCCGTACCCACTGCCATGTTGGCCCAGGTTTGAAGATTGCTATAATGTCAATTTACTGAGAATTTGTCATAAAAATATTTTTTATAAACAATGCATGGATATAAGTTTTTTTGACCAATGTATCAGATCCATAAATTTCCTCCAATAGATGACGCTATAAATTACGACTATAAATGTGAGCTGTCTTAGGCCATTGCCTGTTAATTTGCATGTTAATCGAGTTGTCTCCCTTCATTCAAGGAGTTTTCTGCCTTAAAGCTTGTGCGCGCAACTCCTGAAGTAGGGCCCGATTGTAAACATTGGTAAGCTATGTATATCGTTGCTATGTGGCCGGAATTGCGCTGAACATGACATTAAACCCTAACTCACTCACCCTAATCCTGTCCAAAAATCCGACTGGTGGCTGGGATATTGCTATGCCCTACTGTCTGTCCCAGATAATATATCCGAGACGTTTACGGCGGTATTTCGGAGACAATTGATTGGAGGATATTGAAACTTTACACAGGAGATAAACTAAAAAGTACCAATTTTACTCCAAATTATCAAGAAAATCCTTCTAGTAGTTCTCAACACATCACAAAAACAAGAATTAGATGGGAGATTTGTAGGTTATTTTTCGACATCATGACATCAAGCCGGCATGTTATAACATTGGCAGATCAACGTCATCGTAGCCCCAAAATAACATGGTAGGTATTGGTGATTTTCGTCAATTCCCAACAGATTTGAATGAAATATGGGGAAAAAATTGTATTTTTTAGTTGATATACTGTGTTAAATTTCAATGCTTTACGATAAATTGTCTCCGAAATAACGCCGAAAACGTCTCGGAATATATTATCTGGGACAGACAGTAGTTATGTGGTTGCCTGTTTGGGCGAACTTGTGGTGACGGTGATCGGCGGAATAGTTTATGCATGAGATTTTATAATTTTGGCAGGTCAACAACATATTTCACTTTCTTACACAATACATAAACAAAAACTGAAGCATATATTTAATTGTGTAGAGTAGCACCAAAAGTGCTCATTTCATAACTAGAGTCATAAACCGTTTCATTAAGAGCTATCAGGCCAAATGACGGGATCAGATAATCGACTGAAATGCTTTGAATTCGACTGAAGAAACGGAAACTCGGCCGGTTATTTGTTGATAGCTCGCTAATAATACTGGTTCGATTCCGACAATCTAAACATTCCGGAGTAGCTGAATAGATTCTCTTTTCAAAAATATATAGTTTGATGACAAAAGTATTTTTATTTTTGAGATAGTGGGCAACTGAAATAATCGTGTCGACTTCGCTGAAATTTTTTCTGGACCGACCAACATGCGCTTTTTCTTGTCCGGAAAATTATTGCGTGAACGGACTGAAATACTTTTAGGTTTCCGGAATGCTCTACTTTTTTACGAATAAAATGATATAAAATTTATGCATGTACCTTCTGCCGCTTTCCGTAAAAAGGTTCGCTGAAATAAAGCGAATGAAAATCAAGACATTTTCAGCCGAATCAGCGTGACTGAAGCGAATTAAAAACTCTGATTTGAAGACGGAGTCCGAAAATCCGGAATCAGGATCGCGGATAAGTTTATAGGAAGATTGGTTATGTCGGTAGGTCGTAAGTGTCGAATTAAATTTAAAAAGCATAGTTTGCACAAAAAATATCCTATTTTTCAAATAAATGAATGTTTGTCATGTAATAACTTAATGTAAATGGAAATAGTGAAAATTTTGAATTGATCATCAATCTTCCTATAAACTTACCCGCGATCCTGATTCCGGATTTTCGGACTCTTCTGAAGTCCGTCTTCAAATCAGAGTTTTTAATTCGCTTCAGTCACCCGTTATACCGCCGATTCGGCTGAAAATGTCTTGATTTTCAATCGCTTTATTTCAGCGAACCCTTTTACGGAAAACGGTAGAAGATACATGCATAAATTTTATATCATTTTATTCGTAAAAAAGTAGAGCATTCCGGAAACCTAAAAGTATTTCAGTCAGTTCACGCAATAATTTTCCGGACAAGAAAAACCGCATGTCTGTCGGTCCAGAAAAAATTTCAGCGAAGTCGACACGATTATTTCAGTTGCCCACTATCTCAAAAATAAAAATACTTTTGTCATCAAACTATATATTTTGGAAAAGAGAATCTCTTCAGCTACTCCGGAACGTTTAGATTGTCAGAATCGAACCAGTATTAAGCGAGCTATTATCAAATAACCGGTCGAGTTCCGTTTCTTCAGTCGAATTCAAATCATTTCAGTCGAATACGCCGACCCCAAATGACGGCACAAGTAAACCTTGCTGCTCCAAAACAAATCATGATGCAATGCATAACATTGTCAGCCCTCATCAGATTTTCACATCAGAAAAGACAGTGACCAATGCGATGCCTAGAAGTTTGTTATTGGGCAGCAAGGTTGACGTGGGCCCAAACAGCTAGAATCAACCCATGTGCCACATAATTTTCCGGGACGGAATTAACCTGTTAACACATAATTTCGTAAACATGCTTAGTCAAGTACCAAGACTCTGATCTGTATATCAGAGTCATGACGCGGGATCTCCCGTGTGTAATTCAGGTAGATAAACACCGTCGGAAACAGACCAGAAAATTACATTCACTCGCCCCAAATCCCCACTATCGTAACATATGGTCCTATTGGTTTAGAATGCCATCAATATTATTAGTTACAAACATTTACTTGCACTCGAAATGCGGCACAGAACGAAATGGATCGGAAGCCAACAACGTAACAGCCATGTCTTCTTCTCGTCTCCTCGAACTAGCGGGTAAGGTACGAGTTTCTTACACGCGGGGTTAAATTTCGCCCGTGGGACTAAATATAGAATCTCCTGCAGGCCCACACGTGTCCAATATTCCATGCTGACAAAACGGTAGACAGTATCAGACTGTAGTTGAAGGGTACTTGGGATATTTTTTTTTCAAATCAATAGAGCATGGAATATTGCACACGTGTGGGCCTGCAGGAGGTTCTATATTTAGTTCCACAGGAGAAATTTAAAGGGGTCAAATTTCGGAATCGTGTGTAAGAAACTCGTACCTTGTCAGCGAGTTCGACAAGACAAGAAACTGACATGGCAGCTTTGTTATTCTCTCCCGGTCCATTTCGTTCTGTGCCGCATTTCGAGTGTTTGTAACTAATAATATTTATGGTATTCTAAACCGATAGGACCATATGTTACGATAGTGGGGATTTGGGGCGAGTGAATGTAATTTTCTGGTCTGTTTCCGACGGTGTTTATCTATCTGAATGACACACGGGAGATCCCGCGGCATGACTCTGATATACAGATCAGAGTCTTGGTACTTGACTAAAACTAGCCACATATATGCAACTCAGTGTATGTATCCACTACTGAGTTGCACATCCTTACTTGGGCAAGCATCAGTAGCGTCATTTTCTTCGTGGCCAAACATGACAAAATGTACAATTGACTATGGCATTTAACGGGTTGTAAACATGTCAAATATACTTCTCTCCCCCGACACAAAGTATCTGGCTCATTGCTGCAGCGCAAGTACACGTAAATAGCACCAAACCATGTCACTATCTTCCTTTCACGCTCAAATGTTGAAAATGGCCTAACTACAACAAACGCTCCAGTGCGCATGCACCTCTTCAAAGCGGAAATATAAAAACCACTTTACGATATGTCGTAAAGAAGAAGCTGCTGGGGTAACGGAGACGGAGCTTGACCACGTGCGTTAGGCCCCGCCCACTAGCTGATGACGCCTTCTTCTTTACGACATATCGTAAAGTTGGTTTTTATATTTCCGCTTTGAAGAGGTGCATGCGCACTGGAGCGTTTGTTGTAGTTAGGCCATTTTCAACATTTGAGCGTGAAAGGAAGATATATAGTGACATGGTTTGGTGCTATTTACGTGTACTTGCGCTGCAGCAATGAGCCAGATACTTTGTGTCGGGGGAGAGAAGTTTATTTCTACTCCCAGAAGATCCTAGGCAAGCCATTGGCCGACAGCGGTCACGTGCCGTTGGGATAAAAACACATATCAAACTGCACTGGCTGACCCAGTTGACTGCAGTTTGTAATGTAAACAAACATGGCAGCTGGAGTGATCTGTCAGCGACAGAACTGGAAATAAAGAATATGTCGGACATCAACTTTGTAAATCTGACCGATAGTATGTGCGACTACTCCTGGAATATCTGGAAAAGGTAGTGTATTGTGACTGTGAGTAACAGTTGACGAAAGCCGCCTGACGCTTGACTTCGCTTCGACGATGTCGCCTCGGTACGATCACATGCGCCGCTACAATGTGAATGATGTGGAAGTTTACCGCTGATATTCGCATTTATTCTTATTTGACGTCTATAATTTTAGGTTACATGAATCAAAATACTGTTAGCAGGTAGAAAACATTCTTAGAATACGTCGTTTAATTCAAGATTGACCATTTTCAGACGTTTTTTTGTTCGAAAACTGTGCCGGCTTTTTCGCCGACTCGACCCCACTCCAGCTCGGCCGATCAGCCGAAGAGTTGGCGATCAGACTCCAGCGCTGTACGGTCTTTTGACTTATCATTTCGAGCAGAAGTCATGATTTCTTGTCATATTTCTATGAATATGACCAAATCTACAATGCTGATCCCGAATATTTCAAAACATTTGACGGGTCTCCAGCCGTTTTCATTATCACTTTTGTCGTATTTGATTAGCAAGTTTTGGACCCACTTTACCTCGCAACTTCCCCGAGTTGAAAAGGCTGCTCGTAGAAATAAATACGTTATCCTGTCTCTGCTCGTTTGATACTGAATTTTATCCTGTTTCCTGGCGAATGCCACACTCCCGCTTCGCGGTCGTGTGGCATTTTCGCCAGGAAACAGGATAAAATTCAGTATCAAACTCGCAGGGACAGGATAACTTATAATATTTGACATGTTTACAACCCGTTAAATGCCATAGTCAATTGTACATTTTGTCATGTTTGGCCACGAAGAAAATGACGCTACTGATGCTTGCCCAAGTAAGGATGTGCAACTCAGTAGTGGATACATACACTGAGTTGCATATATGTGGCTAGACTAAAACATGCTCAGCATGCGAATCTTGCGACTGCGAAACGCGGGAGACAATTCGAACAGCGTTTACAAATTCAACAGTTCGTACGGAAACCAACTTGTTGAATATATGAAACAAGTCATCATTTAACCTTCTTTCTGTGGAATCACTCTGTTTAGTTTGTTTCTTTGAACGATTTCTTCGAGATCTTTGTAAGTGATTCGAACAACATCTCTATCTTCGGCCATTTTTGTTTTCATCTCGACACGTATTCTTTCCTCCACACGCTGAAGAGCGGACAACAAGTTTAGACTGTAGTACTCTCTGTTAACTCCAGACTCGTTCTCTTCGGCTGGAAACAGACACTGATTTCCGCCGTTCGATCATGAACAGTTTAAAATTCAATTTAATTAAACTTTATTGTACCAAACAAACAGTATCAAGCCGAAGAGCTTGACTTGAACCCACGAGAGCTGGGTACAATTTACAAACATTGATACACACACGTATCAAATCAGCATTAGACAGTCCATGAGGACTAAGAATAATATAAATCATTCCAAACATAGGAACCTTGATATCTTGTGTTTTAGCAAGTACTATAGGGAACGTTCACCAAAAACCTCCACTTTTCACTTTTTGTTTGTGCCATCATTTCAAAACAGCAATAGATAGTAGTATATAAAGGGCATTTCGGTTCTCCGGCCCGGCCGCAGGCATGCGCGGGAATGGCCGCCGGAAGTGCGCAGGTCACGGGGTTTGGTGGCGCCCCTGGTGGTGTGGGTCTGCGCAAGTGTGGTTGTTAGGGTGTGACGTCACTTCCGGTCTCTATCCATCGAGCGTGACATGACTCCGGGGTCAAGATCTTAGACCTCAGACATATGCGTGGATGATAGGAATGTATGTACTTACCTTCAACATCCGGGTTTCCCACCAGGTTTTCCATTCAGCTTTCCCACTGGGTTTTCCATCCGGGTTTTCCTTCTGGGTATCCCTCTGGATTGCGTCGTATTGTGAATCAGTCTTACATCCGGGTACCCTGGTTTCCAGGCAAAGGTTCCCATGCAATGGTTCCTATAGCCGCGTGCCTTCATGGAGCATTCGTGAACACTGGATTGTATCAGCCTAACATGCGGGGACCTTGGAACTTTCGTCAACATCCGGGTACCCGTGAGGTCACAGAGGTCAAGTTCACTATAGTTCCGGCACTTCCGGTCACGTGACCGGAAATGACCTTTGGGGAATGTATTCCTTCGCGGCGATGCGGTCTGGCGGTGATGGAGTCGCGGAGAGAAGCTTCTGCGAAGAGAAAGTAGTCCCGAGACTTCAAATACGCTGCGTCTTAATCTTCGGCAATCTCCGGGAATCTCCGGTCATCTCCTGCAATGTCCGGGCATCCCCGGCAATGTCCGGCCCTCTCCGGGACAATATATAGCGTTTATCCGCCCTTTCGAAGTATCCATGGAATGCGCAGGGTCCCCGACAATATTGCCAGCACTATGCCCATGATAAATGGCCAGTGGGGAACCCTCAGTGTCTCCATACAGGTTTCCCCAAAACCATATTGGCACGAAAAAAATACCTGAATACATGGGAAGTAAGACTTGTAGTAATAAACATAATCTATAGGTGTTGGACGATGTTATTATGACCAGTCTAGCATCCATGCGACCCCAGGGTCGAGCGTTTATTGTCCAATATATCTCCGCCAAAAATATACATACAAAATGGCTGCTCCGCTTGCTGTGGGGGTTTCCCTTTTGACATCACGACAATCGATCGTGCTGCCCTCCAGAGGCAAGGAAGACAACTCTGACTGGGCGAACCCTCTGTGGCGCAAATTTCGGGTCATCTCCCCTGATTCGCAAATTTACATCTATACGGGAAAATGCCTGTATAGGGTATGGGGTGGTCATTTTCTTTGTGAATTTTACTATGGATTGTGGGGTCTTCTAGCCGTCATCTAAAGAATGATGTATCTCAGTCACGCTTTGATTGTGACTGTTCATATGAGTACCATGAGGATCTTGAAGTACGTGGGTTCATACGGCCCCTAGCCCCGGGTTAAGCGGAATTAGACACAAGTTACGAAACGTAGCGCCATAGATCTTGCACGCTACGTTCGTATTTTTTTATCAGCATGCGATATGTATCGCCAAATTTGAGAAACTTTGAGTGGAGGCGTTTGGTGGAATAGCCCTGTTTTGTAAGTTTCTGTAACAATGTTTTGTGACGTTGTTTAAATTCGTCACATTTAAAACAGGATCTAGCAAATGCTACTAAGCGAGATATGTATACGCCATATGCAGGTCCCACTGGAATATTACTGTCCAGAAAGGGATAGTTTACGATGTCGAAATTGTAATCATCTCTTTTGTCATAAAGTCGACGGGAGAGAATGCCCGCTTCATTTTTATAGAGATAGAGATCTAAATATGATGTGCCTGTAGGGCTATCTGTAGTTTCCTTCAAATCCAGTGAAGTTGGATATATATCCTTCACTGCGTCATTTATATAGCGATTATCCACAGCGAGAAGATCGTCTATATAGCGTTTGGTGAATGAGAAGGAACGGAGTTTGAATAGATCGGTTTTTGAAAGTGCCTGCATATAGTCATATTCATAAGAGAACAGATACAGGTCAGCCAACAGGGGTGCACAATTAGTACCCATTGGAATACCTATATGCTGCTAATATATTGTGTTGCCAAATTTCACATAGATATTTTTAATGAGAAATTCAAGCAACTCTATAAACAAAGAAACATCCCATGAATGATATCTCTTGTATGTAGTAGAGCTAAAGAATGCTTTATGGACTCCGACATTAATATATCTACGATCAGTTTATCTGTACCCTATAGCCCGTAGGGTATAGGGTACACCAGGGCGCGGGTGCACCACAGGCGCGTGCACATGCGTGCGACTACGTCACCTCCGAGCTCTTGAGCTCCACGAGCTCTGAGCTCCAAGAGCTCCGATCCAAGAGCTCTGCTACACGGGAGCTACCACCACCACCGGCTGTTGACGGGCGTCAACGCCCGATGATGGTAGTGGTGGTGGTCCCTGTCTACCCCAAACACCTTCCTTCACTTCCCCAAAATGCCCGCTTTCGCTACTACACCTACTGATGACGTCACCAATGACGTCACAGATGACATGGACATCCCTTAAGTCGTGGTCTACACCTCGAGAGCTTCACTTTGACACCCCACACGACGCATCCAGACCAATGTTGGCCCATCTCTACCCCAAATACCTTCATTCACTTCCCCAGAATGTCCACTTTCGCTACTACTCGTGCTGATGACGTCACCGATGACGTCACAGATGCTGTGGACATCCCTCAAATCGTGGTCTCCACCCCGAAGGCTACAAGATGACACCCCACAGGACGCATTCGGACCAAGGATGGTCCATTCTTTCACTGTCCCAAAATGCCCACTTTCGCTACTACTCGTACTGATGACGTCACCAATGACTTCATAGATGCTATGGACATCCCTCAAATCGTGGTCTCCACCCCGAAGGCTACAAGATGACACCCCACGGGACGCATTCGGACCAAGGATGGTTCATCTCTACACCAAATACCTTCCTTCACTGCCCCAAAATGCCTACTTTGGCTACTACTCCTACTGATGACGTCACCAATGACGTTACAGATGACGTGAACATCCCTCAAATCGTGGTCTGCACCACGAGAACTACAAGATGACACCCCACACGTCACATTCGGACCAAAGATGGTCCATCTCTACACCAAATACCTTCCTTAACGTCCCCAAAATGCCCACTTTCGCTGCTACTCGCACTGATGACGTCACCGATGACGTCACAGATGCTGTGGACATCCCTCAAATCGGGGTCTACACCCCGAGAGCTACAAAATGACACCTCTCACAACGCATTCGGACCAATAGTTGTCCATCTCTGTCCCAAACACACCCCACGCACCACCAAAATGACCACTTTACTTACTATTCCCAACTGCGCATGCGCAGATTGACACGACTTGCAATAAAAAACACGCCATACTGACTCTACTCCACAAGTGCTTCACTTTGACACCTCCCACGACCCACTCGGACCAATAGTGGTTCATCTCTACCCCAAACACACCCCACGCACCCCCAAAATGCCTGCTTTCTATACTACGGCCAGACTGCGCATGCGCAGAATAATGAAAACGGATGATTCATTAGTCCAGTCGGATGCTCCTCCACGAGAGCTTCAAAATAAGACCTCATAGGTCCATACTCCATGTAAGAGAGCACGAGATTGGGCTGTTGGCTGTTGGCTGACCTGTATCTGTTCTCTTATGAATATGACTATATGCAGGCGCTTTCAAGAACCGATCCATTCAAAGCCCGTTCCTTCTCATTCACCAAACGCTATATAGACGATCTTCTCGCTGTGGATAATCGCTATATAAATGACGCAGTGAAGGATATATATCCACCTTCACTGGATTTGAAGGAAACTACAGAGAGCCCTACAGGCACATCATATTTAGATCTATATCTCTATAAAAATGAAGCGGGCATTCTCTCTCGTCGACTTTATGACAAAAGAGATGATTACAATTTCGACATCGTAAACTATCCCTTTCTGGACAGTAATATTCCAGTGGGACCTGCATATGGCGTACTATATATCTCGCTTAGTAGCATTTGCTAGATCCTGTGTTAAATGTGACGATTTTAATCAACGTCACAAAACATTGTTACAAAAACTTATAAAACAGGGCTATTCCACCAAACGCCTCCACTCAAAGTTTCTCAAATTTGGCGATACATATCGCATGCTGATAAAAAAAATACGAACGTAGCGTGCAAGATCTATGGCCCTACGTTTCGTAACCTGTGTCTAATTCCGCTTAACCCGGGGCTAGGGGCCGTATGAACTCATGTACTTCAAGATCCTCATGGTACTCATATGAACAGTCACAATCAAAGCGTGGCTGAGATACATCATTCTTTAGATGACGACTTTACAACGAATTATGGATTAAGAATACTGATCAGCGATACGGATTTGATATTTCTGGAACATCATGATGTCTTGCCGGCATCATTGAAAACTGTTGACCGCTTCTCTCTTGCAGGAAACAAGCCCATGTTTATGTATACTATGATTGTCTTTTTGAATTTGGTGCTAATACTGTTATATGGAATATGGAATAGGTCTTTGGATTATGGACGCGAATATTCTCTAATGGACGACGGCTGAATTATGGATGGCGGACTAGACGCTTGTAATTACCCTTCCTTGTAAGATGACAGTGTAAAAACGACACTTTGAAGGATATGTATATTATGTACAGTTTCTCTCGACAGGGGTATTACCCCCTTCCATAAGACGACAGTGTTAAAACGACACATGTGAGGTACCAGGACTATTCTCCTCCCAGGACGATTGTCTATAATGACACTCTAAAACGACACTTTCCCTGAATCATCTAAGAACGGCCATGCTTAGAAATATTATAAGGGCCATTCTTACTTCTAAGATGACAGTGCTAAAAGGACACCTATGGCGGACTGGCACCACTCTTCTCCCAAAACGACAGTCTAAAAACGACACTTTGATAGCGACGTATATTTTCTAAAGCGACAGTCTAACAGCGACACTTCATCAGATATGTATATTTGATAAAGCGACAGTCTATAAACGACACTTCATCAGATATGTATATTTTTTAAAGCGACAGTCTAAAAGCGACACTTAATCAGATATGTATATTTGATAAACCGTGTAACAGTGATCATAAGATATGTATATTTTCTACAGCGACATTGTAAAAATGACAGTTTCATTGAACCGTGTAACAGCAATGCTTGGGAATATTATCAGGTTTATTCTCACTTGTAATACGGCAGTGTTAAAACGACACATATGAAGGACTATTCTCCTGCCATGGCGACAGTCTGGAAAACGACACTTCATAAGATATGTATATTTTCAACAGTGACACTCTAAAAACGACACTAGCATTGAACTGTGGAACAGCAATGCTTGGAAATATTATCAAGACCATTGTCAATTCTAAAACGACAGTGTTAAAACCACACATATGAGGGAGCAGGACTATTCTCCTGCCAGGGCGATTGTCAAGTACATTCCTCCCTAACACCACTTTGACAACCGACTTCACGTACATTCCTTCCTAACACCGCTTTGACAATCAACTTCACGTACCTTCCTCCCTAACACCACTTTGACAACCGACTTCACGTACATTCCTTCCTAACACCGCTTTGACACTCAACTTCACGTACATTCCTCCCTAACATCATTCTACCACTTCGTTTCAACATTTCACCTGAGGTATACACTTTTGTGGAGAAATTATTTGATTTTGATAGCTGAAACGAACATGAAACTGATAGTTACGAAACATACCTAACCCTAAGTCCTATCTCAATTTGACGCTCCATAATATCTTCAATACCTTCCTCCCCAACATCGCTTTGACACTGGATTTCACGTACCTTCCTCCCTAACACTGCTTTGACACTCGACTTCACGTACATTTCACCCTAACACCACTTTTACTCTCGACTTCCCGTTCATTCCTTCTTAACACCGCTTTGACTCTCGACTTCACGTACCTTCCTCCCTAACACCGCTTTGACACTTGACTTCACGTACCTTCCTCCCCAACACTGCTTTGACACTCTCTACCTCACATATATTCCTCCCTAACAGCGCTTTGACACTCAACTTACATTCCTCCCCAACACCGCTTTGACACTGAACTTCAAGCACTAGGGAGGAATGTACGTGAAGTCGAGTGTCAAAGCAGTGTTAGGGAGGGATGTACGTGAAGTCAAGTGTCAAAGCGGTGTTAGGAGGAATGTATGTGAATTTCGAGAGTCAAAGCGGTGTTAGGGAGAGAGGTACATGAAGTCGAGAGTCAAAGCGGTTTTAGGGAAGAATGTTCGCGAGGTCGAGAGTCAAAGCGGTGCTAGGGAGGAATGTACGTGGTCCAGTGTCAAATTGGGATAGGACTTAGGGTTAGGTATGTTTCGTAACTATCAGCTTCAGGTTCGTTTCAGCTATCAAACTCAAATAATTTCTCCACAAAGTGTACCACAAGTGAAATGTTGAAGCGGAGTGGTGGAATGATGTGCTTGAAGTCCAGTGTCAAAGCAGTGTTAGGGAGGAAAGTTAGTTGAGTGTCAAAGCGCTGTTAGGGAGGAATTTTTGTGAGGTTTGTTAAGGAGGCAGGTACGTGAAGTCAAGTGTCAAAGCGGTGTTAGGGAGTAATGTACGTGAAGTCGAGTGTCAAAGCAGTGTTAGGGAAGGATGTACGTGAAGTCAAGTGTCAAAGCGGTGTTAGGAGGAATGTATGTGAATTTCGAGAGTCAAAGCGGTGTTAGGGAGAGAGGTACATGAAGTCGAGAGTCAAAGCGGTTTTAGGGAAGAATGTTCGCGAGGTCGAGAGTCAAAGCGGTGCTAGGGAGGAATGTACGTGGTCCAGTGTCAAATTGGGATAGGACTTAGGGTTAGGTATGTTTCGTAACTATCAGCTTCAGGTTCGTTTCAGCTATCAAACTCAAATAATTTCTCCACAAAGTGTACCACAAGTGAAATGTTGAAGCGGAGTGGTGGAATGATGTGCTTGAAGTCCAGTGTCAAAGCAGTGTTAGGGAGGAAAGTTAGTTGAGTGTCAAAGCGCTGTTAGGGAGGAATTTTTGTGAGGTTTGTTAAGGAGGCAGGTACGTGAAGTCAAGTGTCAAAGCGGTGTTAGGGAGTAATGTACGTGAAGTCGAGTGTCAAAGCAGTGTTAGGGAAGGATGTACGTGAAGTCAAGTGTCAAAGCGGTGTTAGGAGGAATGTATGTGAATTTCGAGAGTCAAAGCGGTGTTAGGGAGAGAGGTACATGAAGTCGAGAGTCAAAGCGGTTTTAGGGAAGAATGTTCGCGAGGTCGAGAGTCAAAGCGGTGCTAGGGAGGAATGTACGTGGTCCAGTGTCAAATTGGGATAGGACTTAGGGTTAGGTATGTTTCGTAACTATCAGCTTCAGGTTCGTTTCAGCTATCAAACTCAAATAATTTCTCCACAAAGTGTACCACAAGTGAAATGTTGAAGCGGAGTGGTGGAATGATGTGCTTGAAGTCCAGTGTCAAAGCAGTGTTAGGGAGGAAAGTTAGTTGAGTGTCAAAGCGCTGTTAGGGAGGAATTTTTGTGAGGTTTGTTAAGGAGGCAGGTACGTGAAATCAAGTGTCAAAGCGGTGTTAGGGAGGAATCGGGATAGGACTTGTGTTAGGGAGGAATGTACGTAAGGTAGAGTGTCAAAGCGGTGTTAGGGAGGAATCGGGATAGGACTTAGGGTTAGATATGTTTCGTAACTATCAGGTTCAAGTTCATTTCAGCTATCAAAACGAAATAAGTTCTGCACCAACGTGTGCCTCAGGTGAAATGGAGAATGGTGTGATTAAGTTCAGTGTCAAAGCGGTGTTAGGGAGGAATGTACGTGATCCAGTGTCAAATTGGGATAGGACTTAGGGTTAGGTATGTTTCGTAACTATCAGGTTCAGGTTCGTTTCACCTTTCAAACTCAAATAATTTCTCCACAAAAGTGTACCTCAGGTGAAATGTTGAAGCGGAGTGGTAGAATGATGTGCTTGAAGTTCAGTGTCAAAGCAGTGTTAGGGAGGAAAGTAAGTTGAGTGTCAAAGCGCTGTTAGGGAGGAATTTATGTGAGGTAGAGAGAGTATCAAAGCAGTGTTAGGGAGGAAGGTACGTGAAGTCAAGTGTCAAAGCAGTGTTAGGGAGGAAGGTACACGAAGTCGAGAGTCAAAGCGGTGTTAAGGAGGAATGTACGTGAAGTCGAGAGTAAAAATGGTGTTAGAGAGGAATGTACGTGAAGTCCAGTGTCAAAGCGGTGTTTGGGAGGACGGTATGTGAAGACAAAGTGGAGTGTCAAATTGGGATAGGACTTGGGGTTAGGTATGTTTCGTAACTATCAGTTTCATGTTCGTTCCAGCTATCAAAATCAAATAATTTCTCCAAAAAAATGTACCCCAGATGAAATGTTGAAGCGAAGTGGTAGAATGATGTGCTTGAAGTTCACTGTCAAAGCGGTGTTAGGGAGGAAAGTAATTTTAGTGTCAAGGCGCTGTTAGCGAGAAATTTATGTGAGGCAGAGAAGCGAAGTTGGCGAATGATGTGCTTGAAGTTTAGTGTCAAAGCGGTGTTAGGAAGGCGTGTACATGCAGTCGGTTGTCAAAGCGGTGTTAGGGAGGAAGGTACGTGAAGTCGGCTGTCAAAGTGGTATTAGGGAGTAATGTACTTGAAGTGGAGTGTCAAAGCGGTGTTAGGGAGGTATGTACTTGACCCTGACCCCCCCTATCCAGGATCATAAGAGTCTATAGACATAGGGTGGGGGGACGAAATAGATGCATAACTTTTTTGTTTACGAGAAGTGAATAGTCCTACTACTCCACATGTGTCGTTTTAACACTGTCGTTTTACAAGTGGAAATGACCCTGATAATATTTTCAACCATCGCTGTCATATGATTCAATGTGTCGTTTTTAGAGTGTCGCTGATGAAAATGTACACAACTCATAAAGTGTCACTTTTAGAATGTCGCCCTGGGAGTACAATAGCTCTAGTCCTCCACATGTGTCATTTTAACACTGTCGTTTTAGAAGTGGGAATGGCCCTGCTAATATTTTCAACCATCGCTGTCATATGATTCAATGAAACTGTCGTTTTTAGAGAGTCACTGATGAAAATGTACACAACTGATAAAGTCGTTCTTAGACTGTCGCCCTGGGAGTACAATAGCCCTAGTCCTCCACATGTGTCGTTTTAACACTGTCGTCTTACAACTGACAATGCCCCTGGTAATATTTTCAACCATGCCTACAATACATAATTCAATGAAAGTGTCGTTTTTAGTGCGTCGCTCTAGAAAATATACATATCTTATGAAGTGTCGTTTTCCAGACTGTCGCCCTGGCAGGAGAATAGTCCTGCTCCCTCATATGTGTCGATTTAACACTGTCGTCTTAGAAGTGACAATGGTCCTGATAATATGCCAAGCATTGCTGTTACACGGTTCAATGAAAGTGTCGTTTTTAGAGTGTCGTTTTTCACACTCTCGCCATGGCAGGAGAATATTCCTCCATATGTGTCGTTTTAATACTGTCGTCTTACATGTGAGAATAGACCTGATAATATTTCCAAGCATCCCGGTTACACCATTCAAAGAAACTGTCGTTTTTACAGTGTCGCTGTAGAAAACATACATATCTTATGAAGTGTCGTTTTCCAGACTGTCGCCCTGGCAGGAGAATAGTCCTGCTCCCCCATATGTGTCGTTTTAACACTGTCGTCGTAGAAAATATACATATCTTATGATCGCTGTTACACGGTTCAATGAAACTGTCGTTTTTACAGTGTCGCTGTAGAAAATATACATATCTTATGAAGTGTCGTTTTCCAGACTGTCGCCCTGGCAGGAGAATAGTCCTGTTCCAACATATGTGTCGTTTTAACACTTTCGTCTTAGAGGTGAGAATAGACCTAATAATATTTCTAAGCATTGGTGTTACACAATTCAATGAAAGTGTCGTTTTTATAGTGTCGCTGTAGAAAATATACATATCTTATGAGGTGTCGTTTTCCAGACTGTCGCCCTGGCAGGAGTATAGTCATGCTTCCCCACATGTGTCGTTTTAACACTGTCGTCTTAAACGGGAGAATGATCCTCACAATAATTCCAACCTTGGCTGTTACATGATTCAATGAAAGTGTCGTCTTCCCTTATATGTGTTGTAATTAGAAAAATTCATATACAGGTACATGTATGATTCTACACAGGGAGACCTCATCCAGTCACGAACATCCACTGTATACAATAACAAAGAGAATTCTCGTGATCTCTTACATGGATTAGCAACCACCTCATACGATCCCATCGGATCATTAGGGGCTCACCTCGGCCCCAAAACGTCCACCCAGCGCTATTTACCCACTAAGTATGCGTACAGTGACTTTTTCAAAAAATATTTTCGCTTAACTTCAAGGCCCCGCCCATCGTGGTCTACATGATGAGACGTGAAAAACAAGATCCCACAACCAATATCGCAATGAACATGTGTGAATTGCCCAGTATGGACCTATCCACTGAGCCAGTAGGCTTATAGGCCTATCCAGACCTCGGTGAACTTTTCAAAAAATTTCACCGCTTAGCTCCGAGACCCTTCCCATCGTGTTTTACGTGGTGAGACGAAGAAAACAAGACCTCACAACCCATAGTAAAATCCACAATAAAAATGACCACCCCTATACCCCATACAGGCATTTTCCGTATAGATGCAAATGTGCGAATCAGTCGAGATGACCCGGAATTTGCGCCACAGAAGAACCCCACAGCAAGCGGAGCCGCCATTTTGTATGTTTATTTTTTGCGGAGATATATTGGACAATAAACGCTCGACCCTGGGGTCGCACGGATGCTAGACTGGTCATAATAACATCGTCCAACACCTATAGATTATGTTTATTACTATAAGTCTTACTTCCCATGGATACGGTTTTGGGGAAACCTGTATGGAGACACTGAGGGCTCTCCACTAGCCATTTAACATGGGCATAGTGCTGGTAATATTGTTCCCGCGCATGCGTGCGGCCGGGCCAGCCACTCGAAATGCCCTTTATATACTACTATAGATTTCGAAAAGTCGTGTAAATTCTCCCTTGGGTGCAGGTCATTTCCTCTCCAAACCAGAAGATCCATAGTTCATGTACGGGATGAAAATCCATTCCTTGAATGGCACAATTTTTTACAGCTGCAAAATGTATATTTCTCAATATATCATGACTATGTATAACGAGGAGGATTTCTGAGACATTTCACAATGGCAATGTAGGGCTACACTTTTATAAACAACATACACTGATTATTTCCCAGTTTATGCTGTATTCTCCCCAATGCAGATAACTTTCATCGTAGCCAAGGTGGCATATGACGACGAAACGCAATTGCTTGGATGTATGCCTCCCGTCAGACTGCATGCTAGAAACCAGAGTTCAAATCTTCATAATTGTAATCATTCTCCAGTTAAGTGGGGTTAACGAGGAATGTACTTGAAGTCCAGCTTCAAAGCTGGGTTAGGGAGGTGTAGTCCAGTGTCAGAGCGGGGTGTTAAGTCATAAACGATAATAGAAAAAACGTCACAGAAAACTTTTGTGAAGTCAAGGATTAACAATCAAATATTTATTTACAATACTAAAATCATATACAAATTAAGTAAGGTCGACACAAGAAATAAATATCAAATATAGTCTTACTGTTCAATGCTATACCAGTGTATATTTCACAGTCCGTACTGACGTGCAAATCTCTATACAGTCCGTGCCGCACAAATGGCTATCTCTATACAGTCCGTGCCGCACAAATCGCTGTTCCGTATTTTGATAGTCCAACACCCTGTTGTCCAGTTTCCGACAGTTCAACAAGTTGTTGTGTTGTCGGGAGGAAATATCTTCCAGTTCCCCTGTGTGATCGGCTTCATTTATTTCGTCTTGAGGAATCTGTGCTATATGCATTCCTGGTGTTGAATAACGTCGAAATTGTGATTCTCTGAAAAGTATTCCCGAGGAGGCGTGGATCGGGAAAGGCCGTGAAGGTATACCTAGGGTGTTTACATCACGTGACTTAAGCAGGGGACATGCCGCGAACGACGGCATTTCACACAGTCAGTGCAATACAAAGGCGAAGTTTGCAGTGTTTGTGATATAAAAAGCACACAATAATTATATCAATATAAAGCTTATTCATTCGTTTTTTTATGTGCGAAGTTTAGTGAAAATGTAAGGGTTATTGATCCTGAAATGGACGATTTAATCTCGGAAGGTCGAGGCGAAAACAGGGCTCGCCACGATGGCACATGGATTTTTGTGATTTTCGCGAAATCGGACATGAAATATATCATAAAACCCGGCTGCCAGAACTTACAGGCAGACATGAAATGTTGTTATAATCAGAATCAGTAGGTCCCAAATAGACTGAAACCGAATGTGCAAATTTTTAAACTGCATTTTAAAGAAAATATCCGCATTTGACTGAAATTTTCGAAAAAAACACACAAAAACGTTGGATTTTACGCTGTAAATCAATAAAATCGAGTTGTATAAATTTGCACAAATAGCTGTGAATCACAGAAGTATGTACGAAGAAAAATAGGTAACTTACTATGCTTATCCATCTGGAAAACCGAGCCGGCTTTTCAATCGAAAACTGGCACCACATTTCGAAAACGACAGTGTGACGCAGGTTTGTTGCAGCGCGCATTCAAGTGAAGTTTGAACACGACGGATTTTATAGATTGAAAATATCGCTGGGCACCGTCGCTGTTCTGTATGACAGACATGTATAATGACTGAATTTATAAACAACATATCCCATATTCATGACATCCGTTTGATTGAAGTTTGTAGATAGAATATTAACGAAATAACGGGTTTTTGATGGCAAAAATTGTGTGAAAAACACTTTGAACGGCAACTTGGCGCAATTTGGACCCATAAAATTCCCTTCCAGAGAAACGAATGATACAGATTCGAAAAATTCAGTTATTTTCGAGTGAAATGGGTACTTGACTGTACCTGATTTCATCCATGATAGACTGTGTCTTTAATTTCCGAAAAGAGTACTTTCGACCAACGTCGTCAAAACAAGCAGGTTTGTTGCAGCGAGCATGAACTTTGAACACCACGTGGTCTATAGTACAGTCCACATGTCAAGGTCACTCTACATCAACGTGATAACGTGCACTTTCTGATTTAAAATAATTGGCAAGTACTCACAGGATATCCATTATCTCCTTGCAATTTCCATAAAATCTCTAAAAAAAAGACTGAAATCATTGTCACAGACAGCAATGCGTTCCCGCTCGTATAGCTTGGGTAGGCCTACGGCTGCCATAAGATTAACATTAGGAAAATACAGATAGCATAGGGCCTAAAAAAAACAACTAAAAAAAACGGTGTCTGATTTTTAGATATTATGCCTAGTTCACAGAACATACTGAAGTTTCAGAAATTTTCGAAGTACAAAAATAAATATTAAGGAAACGAGCGGCAGACAATATAGCAATCCGTATCCCAGCACGAAAGAAATATATTATAACATGTGCTTCAAAGTGAAAAGTATAGGCCTATCAACTGATTCCACTGTTTCAATGTAAGTTTAGTGCCATACTTGAATTTACCAAGGAAGAAGTGAGTCTGAATTCAGTCTAATTTTCTGGTCTTTTTTTTTTTGTAAACTTTTGTTCCATGTCACAGGGACGGCGGAATGGGGGGATGCTTTCCCCCCCACCCAAACATCAATATTTTCAGCAAAAAAAAAAAAAAAAAACTGAACTCTGTGCTGAACAAGTTAAACAAACCGGTGTTAGTGACATGGTGAATGCTTGATGAACATTTCCATTCAAATTATACATGTATATTTAAATTATTTATGCTTTCGAACATCGATCATTTATTTGATGGCGAATAAAAACAATGTGGTGAGAAACAACAAAACCGGTAAAACAAATTGACTTGACACAGGCGAAGAGTTTTTGTTTTATTACCGCCTACAAAACGATTTCGGCTATCTAAAACCGCTGGAACTTCCGGGTCTAGGCGGCCCCTGGACCTCTCACCTATATTGGTGCTGTGATAGTGGCCCCTCCAATCACCAAAATTTTGCTTCCGTCGTGCCTGGATCAAGCCTCTGAACATGAGTCTTTGTTGTCATTTCACATTGCTGTTGTATCACTTGCTGCTGTGTATTCTACCAGTCTTTGGTGTTTCAATTTCGAATCAACATAAAACAACTTAATTTTAGCATCATGAAATAGTGTCACTGGTGCGATATTGTTTTTATCTGACTGCTTGAAGTTTGTGACCAATATTTCCTTTAATTGGAGAACACAATCGATGCGACGTTTTCTGGGCCACTATAAACCCGGTGTATGCCTACTAAATTAATATAAATAGATTTATTATTTACTAAGTTATATATTAAACATTTTACAGTACAAAAGTAGTTGTTGGCGAGTAATCGACCCTGATTAGTAATTAATGCATGGAAGAAATGGTATATCAGAATTAACATTTATACAAAATGATAATTAATATTCCATCATCTTCTGGTAGATTCATATTAATATTAATAGCCGTGGTTAAGATATTGAGTAGTTTCCCATTCTTCAGGGGAGCATACTATTCAGGGGCCGCGGAGCCGGGGGGGCTGGGGGGCTTTAGCCCCCCCCACTTTTCGGAGCTGTAATGTTATAAGCCCTATCTAGGGGCGACTTTATGGTCGAGATAGGGGTCAGCCCCCCCACTTTTGAATATGCTCCGCGGCGCCTACTATTTATGGTATAAACATGATGGCGTCCTGGACGGCACCCACATACCCCTTGTCAAATAGGAATGTATATGCACATTAGATTTACGAAGTGCGAAAATGCAGTTTTACCTATTTCTTTCAAAGTACATTCGGTGCTATAATTGTCAAACAAAATAGTTTTTTCGATTATTGATGTGGAAATTCTAATATGGACGATGGCTGAATATTGACTGCCGGATCTGACACTTGCTAAGTCAACCAAGACTATGGAGAGGAGCTCAAGAGGAACAGAAGTCTGGAGCAAGCAGATCTGAAATAAACATACGGTACTAGAAACTACAAGACGATTGGCGAAGTAAATGTGCAGTTTTTGTTATTCATGACCAGTTGACCGCGACAAAAAGGAACATGAATAAGCAACTTAAGTGAATAAGAGACTCGGCAATCAGCCAGCTGATTGGTGGAAATGAAATACAGAATGATTGATGAGGAAAAAACAAAGCAGGAACTTTAGGACACAGTACAGAAACTACAGGTCGAATGAGAAAGATCTACACCAGAATATTGAAGCAATACTGGAGAAAAGCAGGAAGATGATTAACGAGTACTGCATAAAAGGGTCGAAATGCTGAAAGTGAAAGTTGGAGAACAGAATGAAAAGCCATTGTTTGAAATAGAAATGAACATTTAGGAGTTTAGTTCCTGGAAAACGAGAGCAAGATTTTATAAGAAGTGAATTGATATAATTTTAGGATTCAGAATTGTAGTCGTATAACTAATGATTTATGAACGTTTGAAGATGGCATTAGACAGATTGTGAAGGAACTTTTATTATATCTCTGAATGTGAGCATGGATCATAAAAAAAGTTCTGTTATCACATTATCTCGGATGTTCAACTTGGTGAATCAATCATCAGACCCAAGCACAAGCGCATTTGCCTGGGTGGTGGGATAATGGATGGTATAGATGAATATATGTATATTTTCAAAGAGTTAAATGAAAGTTAATAAAATAAGTTCCTTTTCGAATACATTTTTCTTTTTTCAAAAGAAAATCCTCATCTTTTACTCATTCCCATTGATGTCAGATTGAGTTTTTAATTTTCCACTATACCTTGACCTCTGTGACGTACTCTTGTTGGTGTGAATTGCGCCAAACATTGACACAATTATAAATAATTTGATTCCTCGCCATTAAACTAAACATGAATGTAATAACATTGAGAAAATTAAACCAGATCAAATTAATATGGATCCAAACTCGTTACTTGGTTGTTCGTGTGAAGTCAACTAGCTACATGGATGGTTAGCGATGGGGGCCATTTGTGGACGCCGCAAACATACCTTGTGAGTTGTGCCCAACATGGGCTGCATTAATTAGATTCATCTCCATTCAACATGAATATAAATAACACTGAGAAATAAAACTGCAGGCAGATAATATGTTCCATTTTGCTTTGTTGGTGTGGTTGCCCAACATTGTGTACCGTATCAAATAGGCTTGATCTTGATTATTCTTGTTTATATGGGCAGAACGGCTGCTGGTGTGAGTTGTACCCAGAAAGACTTTATTGAAGATTTTCATTAAACATTCAGAGAAAATATGATCAAATAAGAGAGATTTCCCCCATTTACGTTTACAGCACAGTTGTTGGTGGGATCATACCACTTTTAGGAGGTGATGGCGTTGATTGTTGACATCGCTCCTGCCAGCACCATGAAGTTTACATCAATTCACCTCCATATTCCTTCTACGGTGTCGTCTTCATATTATGTTATATAACACACCTTTCCGTTCTGTTTTTCTTATTAATATTCATCTAGCAGTTTCATTTGGTTGATTTGTTCTTCTCTTATTGGCATTCAACTGACATACAATTCAAACATATGTTTCATATTGCTTTGGATAGTTGTGCCCGCCCTCTGTACATGTCATTTGACAAATACAATTGTTTGTTTATTATCTTGGTGGGAAATTTACCACGCTATGTCGGGCATTACAGTTTAGTCTAGCTTTCTGTGTATTACCGTATTGCATTCACCATGTTTACCCCACGTTGAAACATTTACTCCATCAGATGCCCTTGATGTTCATTCATTAACATCAGATGAGTTACTTCTTTGTGGTCATCTGTCATCACAGCTCCCGAGCTAGACTATCTGATAGTGATCCCCTTAAGCCAGTGCTATAGGCATGATAGGGGCTTTGTAGGTATACTTAATAGTTTCCACAAGAACATCTGCAATAAAAGTGAGGCTAACATTCCAAATGCTACATCTTAGAATCCTTCAAATTCTAGTCTGCATTTGAGGTGCAGAGGAAGGCTTTTCTGTGAAGTCATACGGCTGCTTTTTAACTGCCAGACGCCGTCATTTTGTCCAAACTATTACATATCTCTCCAATATATTCTTACTGCAAAAAATACCATTCGTGCGCTCCTGTTATGTATTAAGTTTAGTCTGTTTGCACTGCGGAAATAATCGCGTTCAAGCCATTTTAACACAATAATTGTGTTGAAAATAACACAAATTGTGTTCGAATCAACACCAATTTGCGTTCAACACAAAACCATCTTTATCCTCACCTTGTAGCTTTGAGACAAGAATTTGTGTTGATGAACATACAGGAATATCGAATTCACATGTGCAATTTCACCGACATAATATTTCAGTGTAACAAGGGTTTTTAGACATTTTTTTACTTCATTCTACCCACAGAAGTCCCCTCTCCGCTCCTCTCCAGCAGTCCCATCATGATATACTTTGTCCTGGTATATATATTGCAAACAAATAATGACGTTAGTGGTACCGACATTAAAATCGATGTCTTAATTGCGATGTGAACATCAAAATCAGAAGTATAACACATACAATACAACTATTTGACTGCAATAATTTATGCAAATTTATGCATAATTTATGTTAATTTATTGACAATTAAACTTTAAATGTATATTGTCTGTGTCATCTTACATAATTACAAGTAAATTAAAAAATCCATGCAAAAAAAATTGAATACAGGTTGATTTTATCAATTAAATATGGACGAAAACATAGTTTTGGGTGCAAATTTGATACATATATGCAAATGATATGCAAATTAGGAGCTTACTATCAACCAATCAGGATCGTTGATGGAATATTTTAAAACAGTGACACTTGAAGTATATGTGTCCCAAAAATTATGAAAATTGAGCGAATATTTAACGATATCCATCATTTCAAAATTGAAATTCCTTTGTGCCATGGGATTTTGGCATTTCCCATAGGCTCCATGTTAATGGCCTGTCCCCCAAAAATCGTCATTTCCCGAACTTCAAAATGTTTGACATCCGCGAATACTGGACGGATTTTCGTTCTGTAAAGTTTTTTCTTCTAATACAGGTTCTGGCTTTCAAATGAGGTATAAATTGTATGTGTGTGATGAAAACTTTTTTTTGGTGTAAAATACCTAGTATACCTGTGTTACGTAATCATCTTAGCTGTGTATGCATACCGCGCTGGCGACAAACTGAGCAGTTACGTGTATTCAAGTATCGCGTGTTCCAGGGACTTCCTGTAACTGTATATTGTGCGTGTGACATTCGCGTGTCCAGAGAGAGCAGAAAGACTGTAAGTGGATATTACTGTAACATTTGGTGTCTTCTTACTTGAACGTTGATGGAATAAGTGAACTGCGACGTCTTAGTTGTTTTCCATTACGTGGTTGTTTGCTTGCATAAAACAAATGGTTATCACTGTTTATTGCACAAGACGGCTCAATCATCACAGTTAGTATTTAGTAGTATTGTAGGGTAGATATCATTTTGTGTTCGCTAAAAAAAAAAAATGAGAAAAATATTGTTTTTATTGCACAAAAAGGTTATATTGTTAGGGTTAATTAGGTTTGTAGTTAAGGGTTTTTCCTCGTTGGTATGAATGTTGTATCGGGGAATATTTATGGTTGATATTCATGCACATTATTGAATGGTGAAAAACATATATAATACATGTACAGTGCTGGGTTGTTGACTTACGACTGACATTTTCCGTGAAATAGCTGTTCGATCGTTTTTTTCACCGTCCGTTTGCAAGTTCTTTAATTTTACCACATTGTTCTCGCCGCTCGAATCGCACTCGTGCTGTATCCAAATATCGCGCAAAAACTTGAACTATTAACTGCATAACTTCATACTTCATTAAACTCCATACGTCATATTTCATTGAACATGTCCTATTTGCTTTGATTCGTCTGTCTGTGTATCTGTCCTGTTTGTCTATTTGAAAGGTGTTTATTGGTTGCTTAAAAATACTTTCCAATTATGAAGAAGTTCGACTGGGATAACTTGGACACTGAGAAAAAAGAGTTCTCGGCAGCGGACGAGAAACGTACGGTTGACTATCTGTCCTCCACTGGTAAATATACCGTAGAGTCTGTCGGAACATCATCCGTTGGTTTCGGTACTCCTCGCAGACCAGGTTCGTTGTACTCTACACAAAGTCCAAGCAGTGATAGCGTAAAAGTACCGAAGATTTCGTTCTTTTCCGGAATTGAACCAGTTCCGAAAACGGAAGTATCATTTGTTTTATGGAAATTCGAGGTAAATTGTTTACGTAGAGACCTAACTTATCCCCCGGGTATACTGATATATGCGATACGTAAATCGTTGAGAAGGGAGGCCAGTAAAACCTGTTTGTATTTAGGAGAGGATGCCTCTGTAAGTACAGTAGTAGAGAAATTGGAAGGCAGATTTGGTACTGTTGAAACTGGGGAGTCTCTAATACAGACCTTTTATGTAGCAGAACAGAAACTCGGAGAATCTGTTGCAATGTGGGGTTGCCGATTGGAGGAATTGTTAAAAATGGCACAAGGTAAGGGCTGTCTTGGGGATAGGTCTGTCCAAGATATGTTAAGGACAAAGTTTTGGACGGGACTATATAATGATTCTCTGAAATCGTCAACTAGACACAAGTTCGATAATATTTTAGAATATGACGAACTGTTACGTGAGGTCCGTTGTGTAGAGAAAGAGCTCATAGAGTGTGACAAAATTAAGGGTAAAGGTAAGAATTACAAGCGTCTAGTCCGTCATTCATAATCCAGCCGTCGTCCATTAGAGAATATCCGCGTCCATAATCCAAAGACCTATTCCATATTCCATATAACAGTATTAGCACCAAATTCAAAAAGACAATCATAGTATACAAAAACATAGGCTTGTTTCCTCCTGCAAGAGAGAAGCGGTCAACAGTTTTCAATGATGCCGGCAAGACATCATGATGTTCCAAAAATATCAAATCCGTATCGCTGATCAGTATTCTTAATCCATAATATTCGATGCAAAGTCGTCATCTAAAGAATGATGTATCTCAGTCACGCTTTGATTGTGACTGTTCATATGAGTACCATGAGGTTCTTGAAGTACATGGGTGCATACGGCCCCTAGCCCCGGGTTAAGCGGAATTAGACACAAGTTACGAAACGTAACGCCATAGATCTTGCACGCTACGTTCGTATTTTGCTATCAGCATGCGATATGTATCGCCAAATTTGAGAAACTTTGAGTGTAGGCGCTTGGTGGAATAGCCCAGCAACAGGTACAGACGAGTGAGAAGGATTTAGGAATCCATAAGCAGCTGCAAGAGATAATTGATCGCCTAAAACGTCTAGAAGAGAAAGGCAGTAAGCCAAAAGCTCCTGATAAATCGACGGTTGATCCATTAGCATCTATTATGGAACGGTTTGTTGAAATCGAAAAGAAAGTCGATCATGGTTATCGCCCTTTTCCCAGAGGCCGGGGAAGGGGCAGCGGTTTTAGAGGTTCGCGAGGGAACTCCTTTGATAATACTACCCCTAAGACTTTAAACTAGAATCGACCCTTGTTGGTGGGCAACACGGGGGTCGTGAAAACAAAAGCCCAGAAGGTTTAATGAAAAACTTGATTGGTACTGCTAATGAAGCAACCATTATTGCTGACAATAAGTCGTGTACATGTTTGGTTGACACAGGCTCAATGGTAACTACGGTGTCTCACAAGTTTTTCCAACAAGAGTTATCACACAATCCATTACACTCAATTGATGATTTTAATTTGGGAGTGTGTGGAGCTGCCGGAAATACTCTCTCATACTTCGGTTACATTGAGGTTGATCTACGGATACTGGGTTGTACAAAACTCATGACTGTGCCAATTCTTGTGGTTCCGGACACTTCGTACAATGAAAATGTTCCAATCATAGTAGGGACCAATGTTCTCAAGCTTTTTGCAGGAAATCTACCAGCCACGGAAATTGGACCCTGGGGTACTTCAATTGCTTTGCTACAGAGTGGCGGATGTATTGGTACAGCAAGACCGACAAACACTCGGTCATTGAAGATTCGACCTAATGAAAGCATGATGGTGAGAGGTATAGTTCACAAGGCGCCAAAGGTAACCCAGGTAGTTATTGCTGAGCAGGGTAACACTGGTCTCTGTGGTAGTTTGTTGGTAAGTCCACAAGTAATAGATTACAAATGCCAAGGGTCAAAGGCAGTGGTGTCTGTTAAAATTTGCAATATTTCTGCCAGGGTAATTTCCATTCCGCCGAGAAGTGACTTATGTAAACTGCAGACAGTTTCTGTCCTTCCTCCAACACAACCGGGTGTGGTAAGTGCAGGTGGTTCACAACAAAGCAACTGCCATCAGTCGACGAAGTCCACTGTTGAGGAGTTTGGAATAGATCTGAGCAGCTGTCCTCTCTCACAGGAACAACGACAACAAGGTGAGGACCTAATTAATCGATGGTCATGTATCATGTCCCGCAGTACATTAGATCTGGGTCACACAGATACTGTCACTCATGAAATCAATTTGACTGATAATGTACCTTTCAAGGAGCCGCATCGTCGTATTCCACCAGCTCTTATTGATGAGGTCAAAGAACATCGTAAAGAAATGTTGGCATGTGGAGCTATTAGGGAATCGAATAGTCCGTATTCCTCCAACGTAGTCCTTGTCCGTAAACCCGACAACAGTTTACGTTTTTGCTTAGACT
>JAVTVY010008949.1:0-43532 GCA_036873755.1 Hanleya hanleyi
CTTTGTACATGGCCTCGAGGACGATCTTCTGCTATGTCCTGTTCGAGCCATCCGCCACTATCTTCTCGTACCGATCCATTCACGGTTCTCGGCTACGGTTATTCTGTCCCTTCGCCTGTCAGCAAGGCTTGACATTTAAAAAAGCCGCGTAGTTGAAGAAGACCATAAAATAGTCTTATCAATTGGCAGAAGGTAGATATACCATTGACGCCCCACTACTGTCTTCTGCTTCTTCTAATGTGATTCGTGCCATCGCTGCGTCATGGCATGTATGGAAGAACTGACCCCTTCATGACATTGTCCTGTCTTGTGCCGGAACAATTAACTCCACGTTCACTAATATCTGTCTGAGATATGACAGTGCAATCAATAGTGTGACCACGCTTGGGCCACTGTGGCTACCCAGCACGTTGTGAGTAATTTCAGAAAAAAGAGGGGGGGGCGGCAAAATTGTCACCATCGCAGCAAGACAAACATCTTGCTCTATCATCTCATCTCATCTCATCTCAGTCATATTATTATTATTACATATATTATATGATAAGAGGCATCTCAGAAGGTAGAAATAAGTCAGTTGACCGGCCGTGGATTCTATAATCACCAATGAAGGCCTAACACCAGGATAGGGTTTACTCCTAACTGAAATTTGCTTCTGTTCTTCAGAAACTGACTGCCTTCTAGATGTCTCAGGTGGGTCACCTGTGCCTCAACTCACAAGAACACCCGCTCCAGGCCTAGTGTCAACAGTAGTGATGAGAGTACAGAGAGTTGAAGAGTGCGCAGCTCGCCCACAGAGCAAGCAGGGCAATTCCAACGCATCTAAGTTCATCACTCCAAGTATGGTGAGTTGTCCTCAAGAAGCTTGCGGTCTGAGAGTGGTGTGGAATTGGTACCTTCCAAGAATCGGGAATGCGTACGTCCCCCCCCTTTCTTACGGTTGGACCAGGATCTCCCTGTATGCAATGGCCGACAAACCCTAGTCATACAGAGTCTACCAAGAGGACCTTCTTGTTGCCTAGGGTACCCGGGTTTCCTGCGACTTGGTGGAAATGTGTACCACATCACAAGCACAGTTACATGGATGGAGACACTCAGATAAGTAAAGCTGTATCAATTCCTTCAATTCCCTATGAGTCTGAGACCAGGGTTAACTTGTTGAGTAATAATGTCTCGTATGTATACCCATGTCTGTGTCGTTCCAGCGATTACTAGTCTGCTATGGGAGTTACCACATGGCCGGGGTTCCCGCCTCCATATGTTGGTACTGTGGCATGAATTGAAACAGGTTTAAGATTTGGGCTACAAATATCAAACATTTATAAACAATGTTTCTATTTGTTACCAAATCAAACCTGTTTCAATTTAATGGCCCTCCCTCCGTCCCCTCATGCCGGCCTTAAACACTACAGGTCTCGGTAATTATATTGAGAATAGAGGGTGAGTAATGGCTGCTGCAGAACCTTTATAGTAATCCTGCTGGAATAGATGGGAGAGCTCTCCTAGGGGCGGACAACTCTCCGCTAGGGGAGCTAACTTTTAGTTTTAACTTCCGTTTTCTACGTTGTATCATCTTCCTGACGGAGATTAATAGGCATGAATTGAAACAGGTTTGATTTGGTAACAAATAGAAACATTGTTTATAAATGTTTGATTTCTAATACCATCCAATATATATGTTCTATGGCAAATGTCTTTCAGTTAGTTGGATATATTCTTGGCTTTATTGGGGAAAACCAACCTTATGTACCTCCATATTAGAGAGGTAGTTAGCTATATCTGCTTTTAAATGTCTTGCAGTATTTTGTTATGTAACAGACCACAGACTGTCATACTACAGGTATTCCTTTCTTTGAAAATTTGGGTATGTAGAAAAGAACCATGAATAGGGAAATGTTTTATTTGTTATGCGAAGAAGAATGAATTTTGACAGTTATCAAAGAGTCAGTGGATCAGGGGAATAACAAAAGAATGAATGCACAAGAGTAATTGATTTGTGATCAGCTAATCTCTTATTGACCCAAAACGTCGAGAATTTCTGGTGGTGCTTTGACAGACGAGGAAAAAAGGGGCTCAGTTGGGGCTATATATTGATGTATTCTTAAACATGTATAATTCAACATATGATTAAGCAGAATTGTGATAACTTCGTAGATGCATCTGTGGTACACCTGGGATACAATATGACGGTTAGGATATCCTCAGGTTTGCCTCAATGGGCCTTTCCCAATTTAATTCTCAGACAAAGGTTTGACCCTAGCACACCGATGGGTGCATTGAAGTGTGACTCTTAGCTTAAATTTGTGGTTCATACTTTTCCTCTACTGCCTATGCGTACAGCAATGGGAAATATTTTTAACTATTATATAAAACTGTTGTTAATATTGTAAATATGCATCAGGTTATACAACTATTCCAAGAAAGGACCATTATGCTTACAGTACTGATAATGTTGGCAACCTCAAGTCGAAAATAGTCCACTTATCACTGATTGAAAATATTCCCCATACTGTAGGCATGGGCAGGAGAGAAAAAGTATGAACCACAAATTTATGCTTGGAGTCTTAGTATCGGTGAAATGGGGTTGATGTGAACAGCCATATTTTAATACGGGTAACCACATGTAGATCTGTTTCTCCACAATACTAAAGGAGAAAATTATGTAAATAAAGAATAAAAAGATTGGTTATGATGTGACTAATTAGTGAAGGATCGTTAGAGTTAAATTCACTAATCACATGCCCTATAGGTAATTCAGTTACACAAGATCATTTCATATATTAATCCAATGTTATCCAGTGGCAATTATGACTGTTCACATCTCTTTCATCGAGTTTAACATCTGACCCAGGTTAAATATGAACAAACTCTATACCATCCTGGGGGGCCACCACTGTTTTGACTCCGGTATTTGAATCATCTGCCAAACAGATTGAGAATTTATCTAATTATCGGTATTTGTAAATTTGTGAAGAAAGATGTGTGTAGTGTCTTGACAAAACATTTATTAAAATAAAATCTGGTCGAACAATGCAATATTGTGTTGGTTTTTACCTGCGGCACGCAGGTCTACGAGAGGCTCGCGTTGTTGTTGTTCTTGTTCTTCTTGTTCTTCTTGTGACTTTTTGAAATACGCATGCGCTAAGAGAGTGTGATCTCTGCCACACTTTTCTTTTCAACCTCCGATCTCACATGACAACCCTGTCTTCAGGCACATTTGAATTCATTTGCAACTATATTCGGTGGAATGAATTATTGCTTCGTTGAATTCCGTTCAGACTTCAATTCTCTTACGTCAGTCGCTTTAAAGCTGTCGGTCGTCACATCAGTCATTGTCTTCAGATATTACCATTTTCATTGAACAGTATGCAGATGTATACACAATTTAAGATCCTTGGATTTCTTATATACCAAAGAAGATGAGCCGCAACCTTGTCGGTGGTTCAGCTAATTTGCATACAGTCCCAGGCGACTGTCTTAGAAAGTAGAAAAATAAGTTCACTACTTCTAGTACTCATTTTATCTACCCAATCTAGATAAAACACAAATTGGCGAAGAAGCATAACAGGTAACGCATTATCATTATGATTAACATTGAATAATACTTGGTATCAAATTATAGATCATGCATCATAAAAACAAACGCAACAATTACGTTTCAGAAGTAAGCGGAACAACTCAGCAACTTTCACCGAATAAAGATGTTTAACTTCACCCCCAAGCAATTCGCATATATGGAAATATGTTTTGAAAGGAAGAATAACTTAACCCTCTGTGGGAATCGAAACAATGACCCTCCAATCCCTGGACTTGCACTTAATGTCTTAGCTATACCGACTCATTGATAATACTCAAAACTGACTTTATGCGCAAACGGTTTTATAATACATAAATGACTATGTAGTATTTAATGAGTCCGACAACCCTATGCGCGAACAGTACATCATAGTTATATTGTGTACTTTCGGTTACAAGCATGAAATTTGGCACATAGCTATTTCGAATGATCCTCTTTCGGAACCAGTCCCTCTATCCTCATTCTCGCAAGCCAGGGCCTTGCTTCGCTGGTATTGATGTTCTCGTCCTCTTCCGCACTCATAATCCCTTTAGAATTGCATTAATCACTTCCGTAAAATCAATACTTATGTGTATCAGCAGACAACGGGCAGAAACATGTTGCATTTGACATCATTCTCTCAAGTCAGAGCCCATTTCTGCTAGAACTTACTGGTTCTACACTTCACAATTTACGTTACTTTGTCAATCAGTTTTACGAATGAAATTAATACGTCATATATTAGCAGATACTGACCATAAAAGCGATCTATTTGACCTCGTTGTCAATGTCTTAGCTATACCGACTCATTGATAATACTCAAAACTGACTTTATGCGCAAACGGTTTTATAATACATAAATGACTATGTAGTACTTAATGAGTCCGACAACCCTATGCGCGAACAGTACATCATAGTTATATTGTGTCCTTTCGGTTACAAGCATGGAATCTGGCACATAGCTATTTCGAATGATCCTCTTTCGGAACACAGTCCCTCTATCCGCATTCTCGCAAGCCAGGGCCTTGCTTCGCTGGTATTGATGTTCTCGTCCTCTTCCGCACTCATAATCCCTTTAGAATTGCATTAATCACTTCCGTAAAATCAATAAGTATGTGTATCAGCAGACAACGGGCAAAAACATGTTGCATTTGACATCATTCTCTCAAGTCCGAGCCCATTTCTGCTAGAACTTACTGGTTCTACACTTCACAATTTACATTACTTTGTCAATCAGTTTTACGAATGAAATTACGTCATATATTAGCAGATACTGACCATAAAAGCGATCTATTTGATCTCGTTGTCAAAAGCTATGACCTTGATTTCCTTGAGAGTTTTTTAAATTTATTTTAATACCTTTCATATTGACTTGGAAGTCATTTTCGCGAATGCAATAATTTGATGTACCAAAAGATAATAACGAGAATTCGACATGATTCTCTTATACACACAGACCTTGTTTAGTGAACTAACCCTGAAATTTCGCACTTAAATCACCTCCCGAATGACTTAATGACAAACATATTCGCGAATTGATTATAGGGCGATATCCATAGATACTGACAAGAAATGTTTCTTATTTGCAGAATTTGACTTAAAAAAAAAATTAATAAAATTATCAACCTTCGAAAAGGCTTGACCAAACATGTCGGATGAGGTGATATCTCCTAAGGATGAAATAGGTAACCATGTATTGATATTGGCTTGCTGCATGGAAAAGAGTGTCAAGGTACCGTATTTAGTTTGCAGATGATAAATGCAGAAACTTAATTTATTATTCTAATCGAATATCAAGACTGTCACAGGCCTCAATTTGAATCGTGAAAAATGTCATTATGCCTCTTGAACAGTTCGATAAAGCCTTCAACCCCATTCCATAGTTTCACAGATCAAAGTGATAGACCTGATAATAAATTCATTGAAAATTAACTTTGACGGAAATATAAATTTTCCATTTTGCTCGGCAAAGTAAGCGAGAAGGGAGACTGAAGAGCGTAGATGTTCGCGCTATGACTAAATCCTTGAAATTTGTTTGGATTTCCGAATATTTGAAAGCCTTTTTGATTTGCAAAAATCAACGGCTGAACGGAATGTTTTGAAACTTGGAATTCACGATACTTGTACCAAGACATTGCCAAAGCGATTATTGCGACTTCGTCTGTCAATTCAGTATAGACGGCACGGACCAGTCAACATCGTCGGATTTTCAACGAGGAAAGCGAATATATATATATATTGTGTCAAATCTATTAGTCAATTCCTGCAATTGTGGGTTAGAAGTTGAAAATTACTTCCCTTGGCATGAAAACACTTGCAGATGGCGCTTTTTTTCTACAATTACCACTACCTCCGCTGATATGTCTTTCACTGTATTATTGCCACTGCCGCAGGTTTTGACTACAATGTAGTCATTTCTCACTTGTTATACTCCCATCAACAGACAAGGTCCTGTATTGTGATCATGCTTTCTGTTCGTCTATCATCCATCTATTAACTTTTCTTGTTCATGTGATGTCTCCAATACCAGGGTATGGATTGGTACCAAACTTTGGAGGTCAAAAGGGCAAAAGCATTTGAGCTAGAAAATCTGGAAAAATGGAAAATCTCCTGTTTCAGGTTTATGGATTGGTACCAAACATTGAATATACCTTGCTCATGAAGTAAAGAAGAGCTCTATTTTTATTTCGGGTCAAAAGACCCTGAAAAAAATGAAATGCATGTGTTAAGGTCAAGGTCACTTTGCCAAAAATAAAAAAAAAATGGAAAATTTCTGTTTCAAGCAAGTTGTGGATTGGTTCACATGTTTTTGTGTATGCCTTGCTCACAAGGTCAAAGGTCAAGTCACATAGGCCAGAAACTAAATATTGTGGATTATGATCACATTTCAAGTATGACTCGAGCTCATGACAAGCAAGAAGCCTATGGATTGAGTATAGTCAGCCCAAATTTAACAAGATCCATTTCGTTCTTCGTCTATTGCAGTATCAACAACTTTACTTTCATTTCATTTGCTTCAACGAAACCACAACTGACCAAGTTTTCTGTTCGGGATGAGGTAGAAGTGAAAAGCGCTAAAACTTGTGAAGAATGTGACGGATCTTGTTAAATTTGGGCTGACAATGAAGGGAAATTATTCATTAATAAATAAATGTTGAGTGTTGTAGAACGGCCGAATATTTTTTTATTTGATATTCAGTGGGATGTGGTGGCTCTCAATTTTTTTTTTTTTTTTTTTTGTATGGGAAAGAACTCTGATCCGAGCCAGACAATCTCTCAAAAATTATCCTTCATCTGGCGTGAAGGGTCATAGGAAGCTCGGACTAGAGTATATGTAATGTATTAAGAGTTCCATCAGAGCCCATCTTACCGAGCTAAGGGAATATAACATTTCATTAGATTGTTGCCCTTAGCAGGTTAACCTAATTTCACCTTGTATTTGACCCTATTCTAGTTCCGCAAAGCCTTATGTCGAATGACCACCCCGTTAATATAAAGCCAATGAAATTATCTTGTTTTAAATATTTTTCTGGTAAGGGGACAACCTGTAACCATCTGGGTCATCTATACGCATCTTATGGATGGCGAAGAGTACGCAAATGGTAAGGGGACAGTCTAGTAGAGAGGGGCACGACTGTGGGCTAGTGTGGGAGATGAGACCGAAGTTGTGGAAATTATCTCTCCCACTCCTGATGTATACTTGTTTGGTCTTTCTTAAGAAGATCGATTGTACAAACGGCCTGAAATATTGAAAGAAATAAAATCGGGGATAGTCCACACAAACGGTAGTGTTTCTAGATTGTGATGGGATACTTCGATGCCCCCCAAGGGTTGAAGGCGTATTTTCGTTAAATGAATTTGAGTGTGCCCATCACGGGACCCATGGAGCCAATCGGCTATGACCTTTCGGACACACTCTAATATACCCTGATAACGCCTGTTACTGCATGGCTATGAGCAGAAGAAAAACGTTTGATCGTGCCATGCATTCGAATGATTTCTTACTTATCTATGCCCCAGGCTCTCACCACTTCAGTGATAACCACATAAACTATTGTGCTTTGGGAAAGGAAAATGGTTAGACTCTGTGGTTTCACGAGAGGACAAAGCAGTTTGCTCCTGTTTAGTAGCATACCAGGCCCCCACATTCTCGTTATGCAGAAACTAACCCAGATCCCTATGCCCCAGTTCATCAGAATCGGTCTCGCGCAAAGTGCGCTCCATTGGGAAGGGATGGTCCGCCAACTGGTCAACGTTAGCATTGCAGACCAACATGCATAACTTTCTTATACTGTGCAGCTATATGCTGATGGTTCATCCAAGGTTTCGCTATGGTTTCTGCACCACTTAACTGCGAAGAGGCACATATTCATTTGGAGCTAGGAGTTCCAAGAAGCAGAATCTGAGGCCCCAACTGTCCATATGCTAACGAAGCTAAAAATAATCATTGATTTGGGGAATCAAGGTTATTTCACTGATATGGTGACAGCCAGTTTACCCAGAGAGATCTCCGCCTCCCGTCAGCAAGTAACTGGCAAACTTTCACACATGCATCAGCGGGGTTCGAGACCCCATGCCGGTTCAGCAGTGTGAGGCTGGCGATCACCAGCGATTGGCCTTAGACCACTCGACCACCTAGGGCACTTATTGACTGGGTCCGTGGGGGAAGAAGACCAGCCTGGGGAAGAGTCCGTGCCAGCTACCCAATCGCCAAGACTTTGCTGGATGACCAAATCGAGATGCAGGGACCCTGATGGTTTGGTCATTGGTTGTCAAAGTGGCACCATACAGTGGATAATGTTGGTCATCCCTATGTCACTGAGAAGATCACGAAGGAGTGATCGACAACCAGAGGGCACCTGCACTTGAGGAAAATGTACATATATGGTACATTGGGAATACAACCAGATTCACCCACTGGGGAAGAGATTGCAGTTGACATCCTTGGGCCACTCCCGGAGACTGACCAAGCCAACGAACGTCCGCAATATTGTGATTGGTGATTTCTTGGCCTATTTGGAATCTATGGCTCTTCCGAACATAGAGGTTAGAACCATGGCTTGAGCAGTCATTGTCCAGGTTCGTGGTGCTTCGGTGATCCACCCTGACCATGGATGAAGTCGTTCGTTCAGGGAGATGTCTCGTATCCACATGATGGGAAAGACGAGTCTGGAATTCGAGGTTACTGTTTCCAACTCCATAATTACCCAGGCGATAACCGAAATCACTTTTTGAATCCAGCACATGGGAGAACAGGGAGAAAATTCGTCCACCATAATTCGTTCAAGCCAAGACCTACAATTAATGAAACTGAACGGATGCAGAGTCAAATGAGGAACATAATGACGGGATCAGCCTGCTGGAACCCGGTACATCATCTTGAAACCCGTGAGCCAGAACCGTGAAAGCTGATGCAATGGGCATGGGTTCTGGGCACCCCGACCACTAGGTGGACCTCCCAGCGACGGTAGTAATGTTCACAATGATTAAACCAGGATCACAATCTCGGAGGTGGTAGGATAGTGTAGAGGTTCTGAAATATAATCTATGAGGCTGAAATTTAGAAGCCCTCAACATGGCATCGACCCTTAACGTCGCAATGCGATGCTAAGGGTAAACATGTCGGCCCCTGACATCGCAATGTGACGTTAAGGGCAGATCGCAATACGACGTTAAGGGTCGATCTGTCGACCCTTAACGTCATATTGCGATGTTAAGGGTCGACATGACGGCCCGTAACATCGCAATGTATATAATATTATTAACACGGTCGACAATTAATATCGCTATGTCTGCGCAAAGGTTCCAAATGTGTTTTTAGATATGAGGAATAAGATTTAATTATAAATTTCAGACCTCAATTCGTTTGAATTGGAAGTGGTTGTCCTATTTAACGATATTATCCAACTTCAAGATACATCTTGTTCCTTGACTAACAACCAGTTGGTCATGTACCGTATTAAAAACATGGTACAAACGTCAAATCTTTCAGTCAGCCGCCATCAAAAATATGTCCGACCTCCATAATCTAAATAATTATTCGCATTAAATAAGACCGTATAATAGAATATGATAGATTTACACAATCTAGTTTCTTTCATAGCAGACCAGTAAGCCCTTTCCAGTAATGAGTATTATTTTCGAGGCGATTTCTTGTGTAGAATTTATCTTAATATATATGTAATTGTGATTATTCGTTGAGGGAATGGGATGGAATTGTGGTAGGTTGACCTTGGACCTCCTGGTGGACCATCGAGCAGAAGTTACATGACTGTGACGTCTTCTGAGAAGCCATCAGTAGTAGAGAAAGCACAGCTAGGGTTGGAATGGGTGCATGGATGTGGTTGTTTCAAAGTTTGAAGAATAGCATTATAAACTGTTAACAGAATTGTTCACAACTTTAACACGCGTATTAAAGTTGTTTCAATAATGCGTTCTGCATTTGAATACCTGCGGTAATTGTTCAAAATTGAACATGGAAGTTAACAATTTAAACACAATTAAGCGTTCAATAAGTGTTACAATTTAGGAGTTGAATATGTTAACACCTTAGTGTATTTAAGCTAAAATCAATATTTTATCGGAGCTGAACACTGCTGTTTATAAGCCGAGACATATGAATACAAGCAAGATTGTCACTGTCCGAAGTCCCAACCTATATTCTTGTTACGATTGACCAGAACGGTTCATTTGCAACTTATGAAGGATAGTCCGGGTTAATCTGTGCCTTCACAGGCCACCCCTATTCAGTGTTATGAAATCTGCCTGTCCAAATATCACATTTTTGCTAGATTTGGACAGTCTACTTCCCCGTTTTTCAAATCTCTCACATGTTTTTCCAAGTGTTGCCTGTTGAAATTGCCTGTGCAATGGACAGGTGGACGGTTCTCTGGGTAACACCATGCCCTTTATCCCCAACTTGCACGAAATTCAAGAGAATCCTTTAACAATAGAGCTGTGGCGATACAGCGGTTCGTTTTTGCACTCTTTTTTTCTATCTCTTTAGCATCGGGCGGTTTTTTAAAACTGTTGATAACGGATGTAATATGATTAATTTAGATAAAATGATCCTACTATTCCCCAAATTTTTTTTCGGCCACTTCAGGTCAAGAATAATAGAGTTGTCATTGATTAAAAATATTTCCTATGTTTGGATTGAATGAAAGAACCTCTGTGAACCGCGGTCCCGATGTGCCTAAATTTTGTGCAAATGGAGGATTATTTATGGGTAGTCCTCACTAAGTACAGTTGAACAACTAAAAATTAGAACAACTTTTTTCCGTAAATGGATATCTTGCCACAAGATGTTTGGTAGAAGAAGGTTGCAATATGGTTGCAATAAGAGCGGCCATTTTGGAGTAATCCACAGGCGGTGTCTTTTGGTTGGGCCACATTTATCTAGATTAGCAAGGGCCAAAAAATAAACAAGGGCCTAACAGATTCTTCCCAAACTTGATGGATATCATGACACAATATATCACTTTAGATTGCATTTCATCTATGCATTGGATCGCATTATGTCTACAGGTGGCGCCACCTGGGGTCAACTTGAAATTTCGTTTCTGGACTCCATGCAGTTTTGGTTTATGGATATCACATTCCTAATTCAAAAGCCACAGGCAGAATAGTCTCGCGAGACCCGATATTCTCGTTCGGTCAACTTTGTGGCTGGTGCTTAGACGACTGAGCTTTCAGACGTTTGTTTAGGGATCCCATCAGCGCCACTTGCAGTGACGTAAGATTGTATTTGTTCGACGCTAATCCCTGGTCGTTTGTTGTCTTTTTAGGCTTTGGCATAGGATGTGGTGGTCTGTTCCGTACGGGAATTGCTGGCGCTACCGGGGGTGGTGCCGCTGGCGATTTTGAAGAAGCTGGCGGTATTGGTGTGACTGATTTTAAAGCATTGGCGAGCGATAGATTTGAGGGTATCCGAGGCATTTGTAATACCCGGGGCTGTAGATCTTGGCGACAGTCGAAACTGGAGAACGACTGGGAATAGTTCACACGCCGTGGTGTCTCCACAATCCCATTCGGCTGGACCCTTACATTGTTAACAGGCGTTGACCCCTCGTTGTATCTTGTTGGACCTTTAGGTTTTGGCATCGGGTGTGGCTGTATGTGTCGCAGTGTCTCTACAATCCCATTTGGCTGGACCTTTGCATGGTTAACAGGCGTTGACCCCACGTTGCATCTTGTTGGACCTTTAGGTTTTGGCATCGGGTGCGGCTGTATGTATCGCAGTGCCTCTACAATCCCATTTGGCTGGACCCTTACATGGTTAACAGGCGTTGACCCCTCGTTGCATCTCGTTGGACCTTTAGGTTTTGGCATCGGGTGCGGCTGTATGTGTCGCACAGGTTTCACAGGCGCTGTTGGCAAATGAGAACCATTGGTCGGCGCTTTCACGGGCGAAATCGCTGATTTCGGACGACTTCCCATCGACGGATTCGATGGTATGCGTGGTACTTGAACTACATGGCGGGATGGATCTCTCTGAAAGTCAAAACTGGAAAATGACTGGGAATAGTTGACACGTCTTGGAGGGGGACCTGTTCCATTATGTCGCCCCTTCATTTCGCCAATTACGTCTTGTCTTAATTTCGCTCTTGGAATTCCGTACATAAGGTAAGCCGAGTCTGTCAGGCAGCTGTCCCATTCGGTTCGCCCGCCATACTTCCGGCGCACGTCTCCTCCAACCATCGCTCGCCATTTGCGAACTGTTGTCAGCGTCGGCAAATTCCGGAACAGAGATGACCAAAGTTCGTCTGCTTCTTTGGCGCGTGTTTTCTTCTTGTGTTTCTTCGTTTTGCTGGTCAGAGACGTACATTTGTCCTCATTCACGGCTATACGTAACATGGCCCATCGATGCAGTTCGCTGGACTGCTGGTGATCTCTCAGTGGTCGGATTATGTCGGCAGCCATCGTTGATTTCTATGGCGCTTGCATGCTGAAATTAGAATTAGAACATCAGTATATGCTTTCACGTATAAATGCTTACAATATAAGTATTGACGAGTCTGAATTTTGTGTTTGGTGTTTAGTTGCTCAACTTTTTGAACAAATTGTCCGATTTTTCTGAAATTTCATTGGCACGCAATTATGTCTCTCACCAAAAGTTAGTTCAGCTGGTTAAATTTCAAATTCACTATGGCCTGAAAATCAGAAAATCACTGAAAATTACAATTTTCTGTGAATGGATATATGATTGGAGGACAATGTGTCGAAAAGCAAAATTGAGTTCAAAAGTAAAGTTCACTTTAAAAGCAAGATATCATCGAAAATCTGGATACATTTGCGGGAAACAATACGCCAATCCAGGACAAAATCTCCAGGGGACAAAAGCCCCACATACAAAAGCTCCGCGGACACAAACCCCATGGACAAAATCCCCAATGGACATAAGTCCCAAACCATTATTTAAGTGCATGTGCAGTACCATTAGTTTTTGGACTCGTGTAAATGTTATGAAATGAGAGTGCAAGTATGAAACAACATTTACGCAAGTCCAGAAACTAATTGCACTGCATATGAATTGTCATGATCTTCGGGCATATGCTTTTCAGCATTTATCAAAATACTCTCTAACAAACAAGTCATTTCACTGACACCTTGAATCATGGTTTGGGGCTTTTGTCCGCTGGGGCTTTTGTCCGACGGGGTTTTTCCCCCTGTGGCTGTAGTCCGGACAATACGCCAGGCACCAAATTGAGACCAAAACGTCAAAGATCAGCGACAGTAGAGACTTCCGATGTGGGTAAGCATTTACGGTTATGCACTTCCGGTTGCGCATGCGTAGATAACACTATATTCGTATTCTCTTGTGCAGCTTCTGGTCTCGTGACTTCCGTCTGAAAGTGTTGGGGCAAGTCAAAGGTTGTCTGGGGATTTCCACGTCAAATCAATTTCGGGCAGACAAGTTCCAACATATTCTGGGGGAAGTCCGATAAGCCCTCAAAGTTTGCGAAGCGTTGGGAGCTACACGGTATACTTACAACAATTCCAGTAGAAATAATACCCTTTATTATTGTTATCCCTTTTGGGGTGAATGAATGTACACCGTATAGCACTTAACGTATTCGCTGCTCTACATTAACTTTGATGTCTTATCTGACTTTCCGATGCATGCGGAGACTTGTCTGCCCCAAATTGATGACGTCACGCGGAAATCCCCAGACAAGCTCGGACTTGCCCCGAAACGTTCAGACGGAAGGTGAGCGAGAATACGCAGATAAGGTCGACTACGCATGCGCAATCAAAACTGTGCAACCGGAAGTGGGTACCCAGACCGGAAGTCTCAACTGCACAAGCGTAGTCGACCATTTCTGCGTATTCTCTACTAATGTCACTCTTGCCCCAAACGCAGGAAATTACTGAAAACATTGTCTGTGCTATCTCTCCAGTTTAGGGATGAAAACTTACGGAATACCTCAAGATTATGGAAACCAAAACAAAGATTGAGGTCGAAAGATCAAGACCACTGGGGATCGAAAATAAGGAAGTACCACGTGCTAGAAATGTCACACTTTTAGCGATTGGATGCATTAGTGAGAAGATGCACTTTAAAAGACCAACATTCGAGGTCAGTGACCACTACAACTGAATGAAAGAGGAATTGACATGGAAGATTTTTAATGACCTAGCCTGCAGTGCCAAGTATAGGTTCCTATTTTTTTCTCCATTCAACGTTTTCCTAAATATGTCTTCAGCGTCATCGTATGGAATACATTGTCAGACGAATATGGTCAGCTTGACCATACACTCCACGGTACAGATGTGACAGACCATACACTCCACGGTACAGATGTGACAGACCATACACTCCACGGTACAGATGTGATAGACCATACACTTCACGGTACAGATGTGACAGACCATACACTTCACGGTACAGATGTCACAGACCATACACTCCACGGTACACATGTGACACACCATACACTCCATTGTACAGATGTGACAGACCATACACTCCACGGTACAGATGTGACAGACCATACACTCCAAGGTACAGATGTGCCAGACCATACACTCCACGGTACAGATATACCAGACCATACACTCCATTGTACAGATGTGACAGACCATACACTACATGGTACAGATGTGACAGACCATACACGCCATGGTACAGATGTGACAGACCATACACTCCAAGGTACAGATGTGCCAGACCATACACTCCACGGTACAGATATACCAGACCATACACTCCATTGTACAGATGTGACAGACCATACACTTGTGACAGACCATACACTACATGGTACAGATGTGACAGACCATACACGCCATGGTACAGATGTGACAGACCATACACTCCATGGTACAGATGTGACAGATTATGGGGTCAAAACAACCATAAGATTGTTTTGACCATATCATTTTTGGGCGTCACATCTGTACCATGGAGTCTATGGTCTGTCGCATCTGTGTCATGGAGTGCATGGTCTGTCACATCTGTTCCATGGAGTGTATTGCCTGTCACATGGTCAAGCTGACTATATTCTTCTGGCAGTATAGACGAGGAAGCCCGTATTATCATCTGATCTTGTCACCTTTTCCGAAATATAAATAAACCACCTGAAACAAAATAACTGGTTTCGCCACTTACCAAACTTGATGGAAATAACATCAAACAGTGGGATACGATAGTTTTAATATGACGAAATCAGACGCATGCATGGATGAAGATACCCATCTACGCAGTTGTTACAGGAGTTTTTTATACTGAAGTCTGTGTAATGCGTCGTCTACGTTGTAGCTTGTAAAAATCAACGATTGGGTCCGCATAAAGGAGATGGTACGATTGAAATCGGTGCGGTTGAAATCGAAAAATTAATGTGTTTTAATGTAACGGCAAGAGAAAATATATGTACACAATATGTGAAAGTTCTAGCTCGAATGCGCTATGATTCTAGATATAACATGAAATTGAAATCCGCAGCATGGGCTATTTCGTGAAAAAAAGCATCTAAATCGAGTCATTCAAACACCTTGGACCGAAAAGATTTTCCAGCGGTGGATGCCACCGCTCATCCCCAGGTTAAATGGCGTTTTGGTCCAAGGGGTCTATCGTGTCTAAATATGTGTTTGAATGACTCGATTTAGACATTTTTTAGGCTACGGATTCAATTTCATTTCATCACTGTAATCATAAACACAATCGAGCTATATCTTTCACATTCGTGCCGTTACATTAAAATACAATTATTTTTAGGACATTTTACTTTGGCATCCCTAGGGATGTCTTATGTGTTTGTCAGTTTCTTCTTCCGCTTCTTTTCCCCACTTTTCTTTTCCGTCGGATAACTTTTGAATGCCTTGTGTCAATCGACTTCAAATTTGTGGTGCGTATTGCTCCTGGCTAGGGGAAGACACCTATTGCTTTTCAGCTCTGTCTGAAACTGGGAACTGAGTTTTTATCTAAAATAATACATGCAAATTATCCTTTTCCATCGGATAAATTTCGAATGCGTTCGTCAAACAACTTCAAATTTGTTGTGCATATTGCTTCTGTCTAGGGGAAGACACCTATTGTTTTTCAGCTCTCTCCGAAACAGAATACTTGTATTCTTTCTTCAGTTTCTCTTATATGCAAATTTTCCATCTGGACCTATGATAAAGTGGACGTCTTTGCTTATGTACCAATTTCCGTATTCTCTTTTGCATAGCTAGCATGGTGATTGGTTCACAGCCATCACTCAGAAAGGTCATTGGTGGGGTTATAGGTCAAAATAGTGACTGACCATTGGCTCAATGTATGACCAAAAAAAAAGTACATTCAGGGCCTGGTTGACAGTCACGCCGTCCAGTCATGTACAGCTATGGTGATTTTAGGACCTGTAACGTGTACATATATATACATTTCTACCGCAAATGAATTCGCTGTTTTCAAAATCATTGACATATATACATTGATTCGAGAATATATCCGTGCCATCTCCAGGAACTACAGGTAACAAGATCATGTGATTTTATGCCGATCGACCTATAGGTGGCGCCACCTGGGGGCAAAGTTAAAATTTCATTTCCAGACAACAATTTCTGAGAATCCAAACAATTTTTTTTTTCGAATTTGGTAAGATCTTGCTTGCGATTGTTTTCCGTGCCGATCCGCCTCTAGGTGGTGCCACCTGGGGGACAAGTTAAAATTGCATTTCCAGACAATAACTCTTGAAAACCTGAAGGATTCTTTTCAAATTTGGTGTGTGGGTACCTTGTCCCAAGATCTGACTTGAGATTGTTTTTCGTGCCGATTCGTGTATAGATGGCACCACCTTGGGGCTAAGTTAAATATTGTTTTCAGACAATAACTTTTGAAAACCTGGACCGATTCTTCCAAATTTGGTACCGAATGTGGGTACCTCGCCTCAATATCTCGCTTGGTTTTTTATGCCGATCCACTTATAGGTGGCGCCACCTGGGGACCAATTTAAAATTGTGTTTCCAGTCAATAAGTTTTAAACACTTGAATGGATTCTTTCCAATTTTGGTATATGGGTACCTTGCCTGAAGATCTTGCTTTGGATTGTTTTTAAGCCGATCTGCTTATAGGTGGCACCACCTGTGGGCCAAGTTAATTTTTTGATAAAACTGGAAAGATTCAATTCTCTATTTCCGATGTCGGGAGATCTTGCCTCAAGATCATGGTTGGGATTCATTTTCGTGCCATTCTGCCTATAGGTGCTGCCAAGGTAAAATTGCGTTTCCGGATAGTAACTTTTGAAAGCCTGAAAGCATTCTCCTCAAATTTGGTATTTGGGTACCTTTCCTCAAGTTACCGTTTGGGAATGTTTATGCGCCGATTTGCTTATAGGTGGTACCAACTGGGGGCCAACTGAATCTGTCTATTATTTATATGTTATATATATATGTTATATCTTTGCACTGCCTTGTATGGGTGTATGCAATAAAGAATTGAATTGAATTGAATTGAATTGAATTGTTAACATTGTTTTTACGTTATTACTCTGTACACAAATAATGAATTAATGTTTCTCTTATATACTTAACCTGCAAAAGGGATGCCTCCCCGATCGTATTCGATCGACTGTATGATAGAGTGATGTCATAGTTCAGTGATGTTCTGTCGGACAATATTCAATAAAGCCGTATCGCTGGGGTCAAACATTAGGAGGTCTTTCGGCGCAAGTTGCCAGCGTTGAAAATCTCTGACTTTCATTGATTATAGGATCACGTTGAAGGTATTGGTTGTACGTTCACTTACATCGACATCAGTAAAACAGGGTTATATATTTTATTACATTTTATATAATGCGCTTCGTGAATCTGAAGGAATCCACAGCACCCCCCCTGGTACAAACTACTGTTGCTTATTCCCATTTCTCTGCATAGCTTGCGATATTTTAAGTTACGGTAGGTAACGTTCGATGTCATTCGTCCAAACGTTCATAATTCCAAATTTCCATTCAAGCAATCACGATTACGAAAGTGGTAACTTTTTTTTGCGTATAAGAAACCCATAGCTGGAAGTTTATGTACCTTATGTATTATTGTGAATCATTTGACTACCTGTTCTCGTGAACAATAATTATCAATTGAACACTAACATGTTGGCCTACTAGCCCGTCATGGTTAGTAGGCCTATCGCCACCTTGCAGTAAGCAGACAAATGTATGGAAGAGGAAGGGGACCACTCGCGTTCTCACACATCTACACAAGTCCAGTTGAATCCTAAATCCTCACAGAGGGTTTACCTGGACATTTTTGGTGATTCGTATGAGTTCTGAGTCGATGCCTTCAAGATACAATCTCGTGCATTGCATCCCCCGCGATTGTTTTGAGTTAACATGTCGGTATCCTAGGCCTGTGGTTTTTGCTTTGACTTCCGTTGTCCGCCCCCCCCCCCCCCAATATGAAAAGGGGGGGGGGGCAAGGACCACCCACTTTGCTCCCCCCCCCCCTCCAATAATTGTAACTGACGTGCCTTGAAATGGGTCAGATATGTGTAGAGAACCGTCTGAAATTCCAAAATTTTCCGGGGGAGTACCCCCGTCCCCCGATCACATCTTCAGAAGCCCCAAGTATTGACCGTGTTTACATTTGAAACACTGAAATATACGATCATGTCTCAACTTCTCCATGAAATTCGTTCTGTCTAATCAACGTACAGCACAATGTCCATCAATAGTTTGTGTTTATAAAGCTCTCCGCCTATTTCACCGACAAATAACCTTTACTCAGCACCGGACACTGCAGCCTCCTGTCCAGGCACTCGTTCTGTAATTCAGATGCGGCGGGGGAGATGACTTCGTCAACATGACTCAATGCATTTTCACACCAAGACAGGGCCAGTAAATTTTCACTTGGGTGGGTGGGTATAATAGTTGACACATATCATCGGCGAATTATTTTCGAAGCAATGTGGGGGAAATTTCATTGAAGAACGCCGATTGGACTTTTTTTTAGCTCTTAAAAGACGGTTTTATTGCGAGATATGCTATCCCTTTCTAAGTTCTCAGAAGCGCCAATGTGCGTTAAATCAAGTCTAAAATTCCAAAAAATTTCGGGAGAGGAATCCCGTACCCCCCCCTTCTGCCCCTCCCTGTCCCACCCGTCTGGCTCCCCCCCCCCCCCCAATATTCGAGTCGCTCCGCCGCGCCTGTCGATCCTAACAGATCGATCGATACACTGGGTCGCGAGGATGGTTCTCACATTCTTTCACTTGGAAAACAGTGGGTTCATAACGCGAGAATGTTCTCGCCATCGCATTCTCGCGTTTATGGGCCATTTTATTCATAGGGCGAAAACGTGAGAACGCGAGTGGCCCTCTTCGTCTTCCATACAAACACCATCCAGTGACATACACTTGTATATCCTTATAGATTAACTGAGTGCTCTATATTCAACCATATTTCGATTAACCCTGATGACAATCGAGCCGCATATATACATGTAGATATAAGATTATATACAAACGTCTATAAATCAGATACATACCGTTGTCTCCGGTATACAAACTGAATCAGTCAACGGCCCATTCAGTAGACGCCATTGTGCTCAGACCCCCAACAGAACGATGTGATTTCTTCGTTTATGATATTTCAGATAGTTACTTAGAAAAAAATCAACTTAAAATTAGAATTAGGATGAGAATCAGAAAGAATATTTCACGGTTGTATGCTTATCTATTGAGGAGATTAAGCGGTCATTATTTCACCTGTATATCGTAGCGTATATCACAGACACACCAAACGGGTTATGCGGCTCAAAAATAAAATTTTAAAAATATACAAGCGTATAGACGGTCTGATCGCTGGATTTATTAATACGACGTAAAATCAAATGTGACAGAAGATCACGATTTGCTCTAAGAGTCGTGTGGCGTCTAAAATATCCATGCCTTATTATTTTTTCAGCCATTTCTCTCATTTGATTACCCATTCGTATGTCTATACACACGTGTGAGACTAATCGTCGAAAGCGAGGATGCCACCTTTGAAGCTACTTTTCAATACCTACTCCATGCCACAGGGACTCGTAACCGTTGTTAACTGCTTAATTAAGTTGATTTGGGGGAGGGTCGAGGTCGTGCAGAAATTAAGCGTCTTTACGACCACGACCCCAGCAACATAATTAACAACGATAACGAGCTTCTGTGTTCCATGTATTCTGGATAGCCCGCTCTAGCTCCGTTAGTTCCGTACCGGTATCGCCTGGAATGCGTCAGTCAATCAGTTTTAGATTAGTTTACATTTTGCAAGTCATGTGATGCCCGGTTTGTTTGAAATTCTCGTTCAAAATTATTACAGGATATTTTTCTTATTTATACATCATCAACGACTTCCATGCCACGGAATAGATTTTCTGAAAGTGATATCAAAAGCACCAATTTTACTGGATATCTTGATTCTGTACTTCGCCGGATCAAGACCGAACCGTTTTGGTGAAGTACCGGTATTGGATATCACTCCACAATGATGGACACACTCGATTCCCAATCTATATTCTTTATGAGGATGGGGAACAAATAGCCCAACAACACTGGTTGAAGGGGTCGGATTACTTTTGTTGTTCTTGGTAATTGGACCCCTATTTAATCATGAGTAATAGAGAAAGGACCGATAACGTCATATTGACCTTTGACCTCTGAGTGCAACATCCGGGACCCTGTGACGTCACTTCTGGTTCCGGTCACGAGACCGGAAATGACCCTGGCCCTCCGCATGCGCTCAATACCGGATAACATGGTACGCAGGGTAAAGGTCACTTCCGGTCACCTAACCGGAACCGGAAGTGACGTCAAAAAGGACTCGGGTGTTGCACTCAGGTTCTATATGAACAGTTTTATTTCAACATGTGCACAGTCAAAAGAAAGTAGGTCAGGGGCGATAACTCCATACGTAGGTCAATCAGCTTTTTTCTCATCATTCCAAATGAGCATGCATGTCAGGCCAAGTCGAAGCTTGCCTGGACATCTCCCTGACGTCATCAATCCGGGGGCGGACAAGTCTCAACAGGTTTTCGTGACGGGGTGCTGAACGCGACGTTAAACCTTAATTCTCTCCCTCTCTCTCTCGTGACGGGGTGTGAATGCATTGGGAGTTATACGGTCAAGCCGTTACAGGGTATAGACTCTTTATTAGTATAATATGGTATAGCCTATTGCATTTATCATGGTATAATACGTCTCGCAGAATGTAAACATCCAAGATGGCGACGGCCACGCTGTTCGTCCGTCGTTTCTGAACATTGGGAAAGCCCAGTGCGTCTTCAATCTGTACGTAGAATAGCGGCTCGGTGAGTCTGCACAGGTCAAGCGGAAATGTCCACGGTAAAGCCCTGCGTATGTCAGCTGCATGACGTCGGTACAGGTCAAGAGGAATTCCATGAAAAAGCCCCGTACTGGCCGCTAAGCCCCGCATTACGTCGGTGAATAGTCCAAAGTGCATTGTGGGATCGCGGGTGAACGAAAAACTCGGACATGGAATTCAGCCTGGCCTGTTCAGACTCACCCGCTATCCTACACACACAGTGATGACATATCGGCATGTTATTAGTGTGGGTCTATGATCAGTGCGATCCCATTATCGAGTTTATCGCGCCCGTCCGTGTCAATGGTGTTCCTCAATATCATAACAATCAAATATAAAATGCCGTTTTATTGACGTCTTTAACCTCGATGATGGCGATCATGGCGCCATCTATACACGAAGGAGTGCATGAAAAAGCTGGACTTTTCTGCAATATCGGCCACCCACATCCTTTGTGCTTCGGACTCCATCATATACTTCTCTAGCGAGTGCGTAATACCGGTCGACCACCAAATCTTTTTCTACCCAACGGGAGCGTTCCATAGAAATCCTTCATTTGAACCCGTTGTTGCCCATATATCGAATATCCGATGCACATATGCCCGAAATCTGCGCTTTCCCTACTGCTGATGATGTCACAGTCACGTGATAGCATGCCTCTCACTAAAATGTCACGAGGTCTGCTTCATGTGACTATACAATTATATTTTGCCGGCATCATTGAAAACTTGACCTCTTCCCTTTTGCAGCGAACTAGTCTATTTTTATGATTTTTTTTTTTTTTGATTTTTTTTTTCTTAATTTGGTGCTAATTCCGTTATATGAATTAGGACTGATTATTGAATATGACGCACTATACGCTTGTATTTGTGCACACCCAAGGCCCTACAAACCACATTAACGTACCCAATCCAACCTGATCTGCGCTTTCTCTACTACTGATGACGGCACAGTCACGTGACCTGTACCATACAACACTGGCACTCCAAGTTGCGATATGGGCTATGTTTCTATGATCTATATTGTCTTAGTCCCAAGTGCGCATCTGACCCGATCTCCGATTCTCTACTACCGATGACGTCACTGCCACGTGACCTGTCTTTTTTCGGTCCATGGTTCACCCCAACATCCAAGGCCATGAACCCACAATCCAAACTTTATGTCAGGGCTGTTTACACCCAAGGTCCTACAACTCACACTTTCGCACCCACTCTAACCCAATTGTGCTTCCTCCGCTGCGCTTTTTCTGACGTCACCATCACGTTACCTATCTTCTCCGGATGCACTCCACGGTCCATGGTCCATCCCCAAATATACACCGAAGGTAAAAAAATCTACAACTCACACATATGCCACGCCTGTTTACCCTCACGGTTTACCTTCAACATCTTACCCACATTTAGGTATCAACTCCAACCCGAAGTGCGCTTTCTGTACTACTGATGGCGTTGCCAAATGGACCCTATCCAAGGTCCAGGTTAAAAGGCCAGGTCAATAGCCAACCTTCCCTCCACCACACCAGGGGCCGCGGAGCGGTGGGGGGAGGGGGGGGGGGGGGTTGGGTTGGGGGGCAGGGACCATTGCGGTCCCAACACTTTTTGGGACCGCAATGTTATAAGTCCTAACTTAGATAGCACCAGTCCAACATTTAACATGGCCGGTATAGAGTTCAGCCTCCCCCCACTTTCAAATGTCCTCCGCGGCGCCTGCACACGACATATACTGATCAGTCTATTTTAGTCATACCACTAATATCGTCGTAGCACATGTAAAAGAGCGACCCGCTGATGATAGTAAGCCTATGCATGTTTTCAAGTAATTTGTGTGCATGATCCTCATAAAATTTAGCCGAGTATGCATTTTACAGCACTATATAGACATACAATGGCAACATTTTGGTGTTAGGTTTTCGGTAGAATCAGCACGCATCATTTACGACCTCAGCGCATGCGCATACAGATGTATTTTCGAGTGCCTTCACAAAAAAAAAATCATATTTACTCCATATGTGTACCAACTTTGGTGCTTTTATCACCAAATGCATAATTCCTTTAGTATTTTGGGTTGTGCAGCCGCACTATCAGGCTATATCCCTCTGGTCTGTATTGAACTATAAGAGACAATTCGATTTTACCTTGAATACTGTTAGTCGTATCTATTTCTTGATTTATTTTGGGAGATCTGTTATTACATGGGAGTGTGACTAACGTCACCGGAACTACGAAGTAGGGTTTGATAGGATTTAAGTGTGTACCTTGACCTAAGACTGGCCATTAGCTTTGACCTTGCCCCAATCAGGTCAGGTCACAGTGACATTGACCTAATTAAGCGCATTTCCATGGTCTTATAGGAGGCATTAGGACATGTTTTTGCCAATTTCAATGTTTATAGGTCACCTAAGTAGGTCAAATTTTCATCAAAAGTAGGTCAGCTCAGAACTTGCTGGTAACAGTCCCCTAATGCACGTTCATCCCAAAAATCAATGTCAACGGTTCTCCAGTATTTTGCCGGAGAAAGGATTCGGATGGACTCACTGACTCACTCATTACCGGAAAATGAGAGCCTATTTCGTAAACAGTTCTGAATAGGAAACAAATTAATGTCAAAATGATATTTGGCATGGCGTAAAGCCCGCCACTCAGCAAATATGTTTTTTCCCCATATTGTTTAGCATGAATGTGGGTAAATTTGCATTAATGCAGGCAAGGCTCAGGTTTTCGCCCAAATGAAGATTTGTTCATCCAAATGAAAATGTGTTCATCCGAATTAAAATGATCGATTATTCCACATTCGTTCCACATATGTGTAAAAAATATTTTTATACATATGTTGAAAATTTATGCACTTATGCTAAATGAATTTACTATTCACTTACGTGAAAGAATTTTACATATGTATAAAACTCTTTCACGTCTGTTTAAAATGTTTCAACTTATGTGGAATAAATGCGCAGTTTTATACATTTGTGTAATTTTTTTACACGTATGTTGAAGTCTTTTTGACATATGTGCAAAAGATTTCGACAGGTATCAAATAACCCATTAAATACTGAAACGGTATGCCATAGGGTGAGAATGTTTTTATCCGGGTGGAAACCTCGAAAATAAATCAATCGTACAGCTGTTGTTTGAACAATAGTTTTATTGAGCGAAGGATAGGCGAATAGGGCAGTAGATGACGTTCATTTCTACACAGTCAAACTTTCATCAGCCATTTCCAGCTGGTTACCTTTACCAGCCAGCACCGTGCAGTACACAACGGAACAGAACTAGCAGGAAAGGTCCCCTTTCTGTGTATTGAAAATGAACCAGTAACTGGCTGCTTACTGGCAGGTACTGTTCAGTTACCAGACGGTACTGCATGGTTACCGTGAGGTTACTGACAGGTTATTCACCTGCTGGTTACCTGACAGTTACCGACCAGTAACTATCTGGTAACCGTCCAGTTGCCAACTGAATGGTACTGTCCAGTCGCCCACCGGGTGCTAATCAGCGGATGCTAACTGTGCGGTTACTGCTCAGTAAACCTACTGGTAACAGAACCTTTCCTGTCAGTACTGTTTCAGTTGTGAACCGCACAGTACTGGCTGGTCGATATTTCGCTGTGTAGAGGTTGAATGTTTTTCTTAAATTTCAGTATTTTTCATCAGGAAGATGATCCATAAAAAAATGGGGTTACCATACTCGCTAAAAAATATGGAAGCCAAATGCATGTATACCACTTTAATAAAAGTCATAACACTGAATACATAGAGAGATTTGAATTTTCTCTTGCTTGATGCCCAATAAGTCAAACTTTTCGAGGTAAAAGTTTTCCTATTTTGATATATAGGCCTAATACTAAACACACCCAGAGAAGAACCCAAAATGAAACCATTGTAATCTCCCTGTCAGCCGACACATCAGACAGTGTGTCATACATTTGACCCCTTCATTTAAAGTTTTCCCTTTTTACAAAGTACTAAATGAGAATCAAGCCTTATTGGGTGTTAAAGAAACGATGTTTATGGAAAGGTATTGTTCCGAATTGAACGGATCACATATTTGTTATTTTGATTGTATAACAACTTTGTGAAATTAGAATATGTCATGCAGTACAAGTACGTATTTATCTAACTGTTATAGCATGTCACATCCTGAAAATACCCACCTCTGCTTCACAGACCAAATATGTTTGATTTTGATTATTGTTTATTGTATGTATTGTACTTATTTGAATTATCCCTTTTAACCCTATCTGGCCTGGGCTTTTTGTGGCCGGGGGATTGAGATTGGGGGTTGAAACTTAACACACTATACCCTTGGGTCAAGCTCTACCAGTAAATGTAAAAAAATCCAAGATGGCCCCCAGGCCAGGTAGGGTTAATCTCTCTTATGTAGAAAGTTGAGAAGGTTTTTTCGTTCTTTTTCTTATAATAAACACATATAGTTCTTGTTGAATATGTAATAAAAACAGGGGCACCAAGCTTTCTTTGAAAATATCAGCGATATAACAGATAACTTGAACCTTTCCAAGAGAGGGTGGAGCGGGGAATCTGGGTGGAGGAAGGGAATTTTATTGGAGGTTCATTTTTTAGCCATTTACAAGTTTCCTTGTTGTTGTAAGTGACTAAGTGTGAATTTTGGGGGATTTCAGAGGCATAATTTTCAACCTCGGGAGCACTTTGCAGTCTCCAAGCGAGAGATCTAAAATGCCAACGTTTTGGTCAGTCCTATCAAACTATCGAACCACCAGTAAAACGAACAAGCAGCCAGAGGATGCTAGGTCCCCCGCCAAAATGGCAGCAATATTTATAAGCGCTGTCGGTTTCAGAAGATATTCATGAGGATGGCAACAGCTACTTCACAGGCGTAAGAAGCAGAGGGGTCTTTCCACCTTCCCAGGTTTTGAGATCAACTCCGAATGGCTGACTGAATGTTGATTGCTACTGTAATATATTTTCTTTACCATGTAGCATGAAAATTATGTAACCGAAATGCAACCCGAAGAGACAACTCATGGCATATTATCTGCAAACTAAATTTGACAAGAATATGAAGGCATCCTCAACCTATTGCCCAGAAACCAAATTTAGACTTTGCCACAAGGAGTCACCACCTGTAGGTGCAAGCAGGCAAAACACAATCCCAAATGACATCTCATGTCATGGTATCGGCATATGAACTTTGAGACTCTGAAGAGGGGTCCTCAAGTTATTGCCGGTACTAGATGCCCACCGGTGTTCATGTTATTTGGGGTGGGTCACATATGAATACAAAATCTGGGAATAATCTGATGAGCAGTTGCCAAATTATTGCCCGGAAACAAATTTTTCCACCAGGAGACGCCACCTGTAGGCAGAAGCGGGGAAAATACAATCCCAAGGAACATGGTATCATGGGGACATCTGCATACCAAATTTGAGAAGAATCCGATGAGGGTCCTCAAGTTATTGCCCAGAAACCAAATTTAGATTTTGACACCAGGTGACGCCACCTCTAGGCGCAAGTCAGTGAAATGCATTTTCAAGCGACATCTTATGTCACGGTACATTCATACAAAATTTGAGAAGAATCCGATGGTTAGTTCTCAAGTTATTACACGGAAACGAATTTGTGATGTTGCCACCAGGTGGCGCCACCTGTGAGTGCAAGTGAGCGAAAGGCAATCCCAAGCAACAGCTCCTGGCATGGTAAATGCATGCCAAATTTGAGACGAATCCGATGAGCCGCAACGTTTCTCATGTTACCCAGAAAGGTACATATGTAGGATATTTCAAAGAAATTCGACCAAGTGTTTCTAAGTTATCACTTGCAGCATGGAATAATGGAATGAACTCTAGTGGCGCCACCTCCGGGTGGATTTTGCTGAAACGCATCACCAACGGTGTTTTGTCGCAGGGAATGCATTTACCAAATTTCGAAGAAATCCGACAAATTGTTCGAAAGTTATCGCTCGCGAAGGATTTGAACAAACATGAACGGACATGCATTAAAGATCGGAACAAGACCCAGTGGCGCCACCTACAGGCGGATCTTGCTGAAACGTAATACCAGCGACGTCTTGTCGCAAAGAATGCAGATGCCAAATTTCGGAGGAATCCGACAAAGCATTTAGGAGTTATCGCTTACGCAGTATTTGCACGGACATGCACTAAATATTGGAACAAGACCCAGTGGCGCCACCTACAGGCGGATCTTGCTGAAACGTAATACCAACAGACGTCATGTCGCAAAGAATGCAGATGCCAAATTTCGGAGGAATCCGACAAAGCATTTAGGAGTTATCGCTTATGAAGCATTTGCACGAACATCCACGGACATGCACTAAAGATTGGAACAAGACCCAGTGGTGCCACCTACAGGCGGATCTTGCTGAAACGTAATACCAAGAGACGTCTTGTCGCAAAGAATGCAGATGCCAAATTTCGGAGGAATCCGACAAAGCATTAGGAGTTATCGCTTACGAAGTATTTGCACGGACATGCACGGACATGCACTAAAGATTGGAAGCAAGACCCCAGTGGCGCCACCTACAGGCGGATCTTGCTGAAACGTAATACCAAGAGACGTCTTGTCGCAAAGAATCCAGATGCCAAATTTCGGATGAATCCGACAAAGCATTTAGAAGTTATTGCTTACAAAGTATTTGCACGGACATGTCCGTGCATGCACGGACACATAGAAGCAAGACCCCAGTGGCGCCACCTACAGGCGGATCTTGCTGAAACGTAATACCAAGAGACGTCTTGTCGCAAAGAATGCAGATGCCAAATTTCGGAGGAATCTGACAAAGCATTTAGAAGTTATTGCTTACGAAGTATTTGCACGGACATGTCCGTGCATGCACGGACACATAGAAGCAAGAACCATTTTAAAGTCCCCGGCCGCGTTGCGGCGGGGGACAATAAAAGGTTCTGTTGTGTCTGTTATTTTTATCTCATTTTTAGATGTCTGGATACTTTTGTTAGGAAATTCAGCTTGTTTTGAAAAATTCGACAAATCGCCATGTTGTAAGCTCCATAAGAGCAGGGAAGTGAACGTCCTCTACTCCCTTAACGCCGATCCCCATGGATAAATAATACAAACAAAACAGCAATACAATACATAAGATGGCGGGACATTATAAACAGAAACATTAATACGGAGATAATAACGAAACAATACAAGTGTGGACTTTATGTGACTGCTGCATACTTTATATTACTTCAATTTGCTTTCAAAACTTGCATATTAATTCCATTTATATACATTTAGACATTTTAGCAATTTGATTTAAAATTAATCATTTCACCGACAAATCTATTCTTTATATATATGTTTTATAGAACATAACTCTGAATCAGTTTTTAACTTCAAACATATCACTTTCCGTCTTGTAAATATGTGCTAAATATATTTCCATCATTTGTCCTTTCGTCAGCTGTACTACTGAAACATGTTTTTGTATCGTCTTATTTTCCCAGTCCGCCGTGCAATTTGCGAAGTGAACGAGTTGGAATTCTGAGGTTTTGTGCCTGGCCACCCCTGTCGGCGGTTCGATTGTTCGATTGAGTCGGTCCGTCAATAGAGAGGAAATACATCTGTTCATTAGTTGTTTTTATTATGTAATTGTCTCTTGTATGTAACCGTTCTGGATTTGCCGTACCTGTATGTCCTGTTTTTGTATTGTTACATTCCAACTTTCACTCTTTAGTTGCTTTCAATTTCGATTATTTAAGCAGACCATCTACCATTATCTTTAGATATGGACTTCCATCTTGTATCGTATACACATCACTGTTATTTTGAAGCTCGGATCTCCGACAGATACTTTTATTCTACAGTTTATAGTTTGGACCGCCAAAACAACAAGGACTATTTCTGTTAGTCCGGGATGTTAGGGCTTAAAAGGGACTGTTTGGTTCAGATTCTTCCAAAAGCACCAAATTTGGCCCATATGTCGCCCATACAACACCTTTTCGATTTTTGACGGGCGCCAAGGTAGTCGCCCCCTGGCCGCCATATTGGCGAAATTCATTATGGCCGTCACCCGGGTTAGAGGTCAATCGTATTTAAAACAACAAAATGGCTAGAATCATGAATAATACAACTTTTTAGTGGTTATCGATGTCGGGGAATCTGATTCTGATCTTATTTCAACGATTTGAGGTCAAGGTCACCCTAAAGGTCATTTTGGGGTCAAATTCGTCATTTTTAGTGGTTTTTAGTCGAGATATACAAACTAACTCATTTTATCGATTTTCGGGGTTGAGTAACCCGAATCTGGCCATATTTTGACAATTTGAGGCAATATTGCATGTGAGGTTCACGACAGAGATCACCCGAAACAGAGATCAACCGGAGGTCAATTATAGGAAACACCAAAAGGGCTAGAATCACAAATAATACCATAGGGCTTTGTGGCATCGGAGAATTAGATTCTGACCTTATTTTGACGATTTGAGGTCATGGTCACCTCATTTGAGAATTAAAGGTCAAAGATCAACAGTTGCCACTAAAAACAATCGAAACAAGATTATTCAGGAACAAATGTTACTAAAATACTTCGGAGATGACATCTGCTGACAAAATGCTATAACTATGCCGCTACGTGCATTTAAATGTTCAAAATAAAAAACAAAGACCGCTTAAGCAACAGTATACCAATGATTTTACTTCCTATGCCTTCTGCCTTGCGCTCTATGATGCCAGCAATAAATAATACTTGTCATCACCGCCCTCGTTATTAACGCCTTCGCATTTGCAGAGGGTCGTGTATCGGACATCGGCACAGTTGCATTTGCACCTTTCCGTGCATGCCTTGAGTCAGGCACAGTGCATGAGAATGGCATATGCCATAGAAGTGTCGCTGAGAGTGGTCCATAGCGGTTGCCATGTACTGGTGCAATCTTTGTGCCAGCTCCACTCACTGAAGTCAGGGCTTCCCTGCTGGAGTGAAGCGACTCCATAGAAACTCGCTTGCAGCAGCGCTCGCTTCACATGCTGCAAAAGCGCGACTTGGGAGGTGGGATGTTTTCCAGCGATCTGGTTGCAGTAGTGAAGAGGTGATGCTTGGCCTCATTGACACCGACTGCACCACATCCCTTGCTGTACAATAGTACGATGAAGCGTTCTATAAGCTCCATATGCACGGATTCGAGAGTGTCAGGATCATGCCTGAGAGCCACTAGTGTGTCGGTGGGGTCCAATATGCTTGTACAGGCTGCCCAGGCGGTCCTTTTGCCACATCCAAGAAACTGTGAAGTCGTCTTGCACCCCGTTAAGCTGTGAAAGAAAGGTAGTGCCACGGACTTTGACGGACCAAGATCGGAACAGATGGTTTGGACTGAAATGCCACAATACTTTTTCCTGAACCCCTAAAATCCCGAAGTATGAATGGATCAGCGGCTTCTTAAAAAATGTTAACAAAAAGGAGCCGTTCTCATTCATCAGCACACAGATCTCCAAGACTGACATGAGCGGAAAGCTCCTTCTGTGTACCCGTTTTGAGTCCGTGTTCTTCAACAGGCGTTGTGACCCCACAATACTTCAACCGTGCAACCATTCCGAGGCGGACACCAGGGTCCTCCTGCATATAGCACATGCCACGGAGGAGGGTCATACAACAGCCTATGTTCGCATGATGGACAGCGAGGTCCGGTCTTTGGAGACCCTCGGTCTAACTCTTGGTGGACTTCGGTACTGGAAAAAAATATTGTGACATTCCAGTCCATACCATTTGTTCCGATCTCGGTCCGTCAAATCCTTGGCACTACCCCTCTTAGTAGTATACAAAGAGCATTTGAGGGTCACTTGACCTCAGAAATTTGCATATTTTGTGGAGGACACGTGGAGGTCACACGCGACAGCCAATCAGAAGCGAGTATTGTGTCACATGGGGTCATGTGTGATGGTGGGTGGGTGGTGGGTTTAAGATGGCGGCTGTGGTGGTGGGTGGGTGGTGGGTTTAAGATGGCGGCTGTGGTGGTGGGTGGGTGGTGGGTTTGGCATGGTGGCTGTGGTGTGGGTGGGTGGTGGGTTTAAGATGGCGGCTGTGGTGGTGGGTGGGTGGTGGGTTTAAGATGGCGTGGCCGTAGTGGTGGGGTGGGTGCGGGTTTAAGATGGCGGCCAGAAGATATATTCATCCGCGGTCATGTCTGGCGGTGATTCGGTCGCGACTGGGTGGTGGTTTAAGATGGCGGTCGTGGTGGGGGGTGGATGGTGGGTTTAAGATGGCGGCTGTGGTGGGTGGTGGATGGTGGGTTTAAGATGGCGGCTGTGGTGGTGGGTGGGTGGTGGGTTTAAGATGGCGGCTGTGGTGGTGGGTGGGTGGTGGGTTTAAGATGGCGGCTGTGGTGGTGGGTGGTTGGTGGAAAGATGGCGGCTGTGGTGGTGGGTGGGTGGTGGGTTTAAGATGGCGGCTGTGGTGGTGGGTGGGTGGTGGGTTTAAGATGGCGGCTGTGGTGATTTTTTTTCTGTGTATTCCTCCGCGGGGATGAGGTCATGTCTGGCGGTGATGCGGTCGCCTCCGCGGAGAAAAAGTAGTCCCTAGATAAAATGGTCCGATGGGGTCGAGTGAGGTATCAAAGTGAAGCTTAGGGGAGGGGGCATCGGTTGGGCTGGGGGTTGAACTATACCGTTTAGGTGTATTGATGATAATAAAATTTAAAGATCACATGTCCAACACATACTCACATAATGAAAGCAAGAATCGAACTTGCGACCCTCGAGATGAAGGATACCCGTCCAGGTTTCATTTTTTTTTTAGGTGTACTGAAATGCTCTCTCTAATTTATGCCACGGTATCTATTTTTACATCTAGGTTGAAGATTTATATCGACACTGCTACACACTTTTCGAGATGTGTTTTCACTTTCGATGAAAGCACAAAACAGTCTAAAATGAGTCTAAAAAAATTCACCTACGCTAATATTTTCTAGTGTTTTGTAGAATATAGATTCGCGTTCATTTCTATTTCGTCAAGAAAAAATGTTTTGTAGAATATAGATTCGCGTTCATTTCTATTTCGTCAAGAAAAAATTTTCATCTCGAAAATTGGCAGATTGAAATGTTCTCTCTCATTTTATGCCACGGTATCTATTTTTACAGCTGTCAACTGTTATGGTTTGGTCACAATGTTGCCATTTTCTCCCCTATATTTAGCGTCCACAAAAAGAAGAGTATATTACAGCAATTATGTTCAAGAAAATACCCCGCTAGAAAATTGTCTTCAAATTGTCTGTTGTTGTGGGAGTATAAAAAAATCCTGGTCAACAGGGGCGCGTATATTTCGTGCGACGCTATGTTGCCAATGCATTGAAATTTGAATAGGTTGTCTGCATGGGTTTCAACGCAAGTATAGTACTAAAGTCTAGCTTACCTGATAAAAGAGTTTAGTCCAGATGTATACCTATATTCCATACTCCCGGGCGTTTGATGCATATCTGGGGGCTGTTTTTTTCCTAGGTGGGTATAACACACCATGAAGCCTTCATCACGATGCATTCGTATCCTAAAAAAATATGGGTATCACCACGAATCTCATTCCATATATATTTTTTCGAAATTCACAGATATTTCCATCGGTAAATCCGGTGTTCAGTATACCACATGGATGAAATGAACGCACTAAACTATGAAGCTAATGATTTTGGTCAGCGGCACACACATGCTCCCTGGTTTGGTGTCGACATCCCAGCGGTGTTCTGTTTCTTGGCTTGTCACGGATTTTTTCGAAATTCACAGATATTTCCATCGGTATAAATCCGGTCACTTGTTCAATAATTGTGCAACAAGACTTGTTTGAACTCATCATCGTCTTTCCGCCCCTGGTGCACGTAGATGTAGGTAGTAATCTCTTCACGTGGAATTTTGGGAGGGCAGGCAGCTTCCACTGCCAGGGCAATTTGCGCCTCGGTCACGGCCTGTAGTGCCTCAGTGATCAGTGCGTATGAGGGTACACTAGTGTTTTTGCCACCCTACGCTACGTAACTGTTGCTAAAACCATATAAGGGGGTTCCCGGTAAATTTGAACAAATGATGACGTCATGACCGAAATATCAACAACGCAGTTTCCACCGAGGCCGTGTCTTGGCCAAAACCGATAATGTCGGTGTGAATTTCAATGGATGTAGGCGAAATAAACGTAAGCTATCCTTCTATCACACACAAACTCATGTTGGCCGCTCTCAAATTTTCGTACAGGCCTTATTGCGAGAACTTGTGCGAGACGTGTGCACGAAAACTACGTGCGAAATCAGGCCTATTTTCTCATCGCATGGGCGGAAACAACTGCCGATCTAAGGAAAAATATTACCTCAAAGGCAGCAACCGAATTAGCAATGTAAGCCTGAACAATTATATTTTCAATGAATACAAGGTTGTCTTGAGAAATATATCTCAAAATATGATTAATTAATGATTTTCCATCATGACAAACGAAAAACCGGCTTCCAACAAATATGGCGGCGGGTATTCGAAGCTCGAAGTCAGAAAATTGCCAAACTTCAAAAATTCAGATCTCATCAACCAGAACGTCTTATGTGCTCACAGTTATTGACAATATCGTAAAATATGTATACTTGCTAACCTTAGTTGGATTCGTCATGAAATTATTTAGGAATAAGTAATTCGGGCACTTTTTGTGACATAGCAAAACGAAGATGACAGCCGTTTCCCTTTTCGCTGCGATGGTTTACACGAAAAACCGGCTCAGTTATAAAAATCCATATCTCCGTAAATATGAAATGTCCAAACTTTTTACGTCAAGACAATATTCTCTTATATGTGTACTTCCTATTTCCCGCAGGAATTTATGCAATATAAATTTTATCTCTGTATCCATTGTCTTTTATATTATTTTGTTATTATTATGGCATTTGCCATACTCTATATGTGAGAGAATAGAACTTTATTTATGCTAATCAAAGCGCCCGCAAGGAGTCAACAATCAAAACATTACAAAAATTCCAACATTACCTATCAAAACAGCCCACCCCTCATTTTGCTCACTCCCTCCCCATACCCGAGATACATACCACTAAACAATATATCATGTAATATACAAGTACCATGGTTTATATTTTGTTTTGCTTACTGCTGGTGTCACTTGGGAAGATAGACACTTTATGTAGGAACTCAGCTACAGCTAAACAAATCAGTGGACTCTCATTGCTAAGTATCCAGGTAAATTGAGTCGAGCAATAAAAAGAATTGAATTGACTTGTTTGTATTATTGAAATTACCTTGTATACGTAATATATAGTAATTGTTCACCTGAATAAAACATTGTTTCACGTTCTATCAGAATTCACGCATTATTTATTTGTAGCCGAAAAATAATGTTTTCATCAAACTGAAAAATCTTTCAGACTTTCAAGGAGGGCCCCTTGAAGACTGTCGAATTATCCACACCACCCCAAATTTATAAGCCGATATTCTATTCTGTGAAATACTATAGCGGGATATGAAAACGCACTGAGTCACACGTGCACTCGCAACAATTCGCAACAGTGTAATGAAATGTGTTCATTTTTTAGGCGCTCATTTTCTACGACCTATACAGCCAACGTGGTTTATTAATATGCACACACATATGTTTTTCTTATAGTTCATTGGCTGAACACCCTCTGTTTTGCCACACCCACCCCACGTGGGTGTATGGGAGGGAGAAATTCATCTACCGTCACACCCCAGAAACAGAAAACCGCTGGGGTGTCGACACCATGACACCAGGAAGAGCCAGGAAACATGTGTGTGTGTGTGCCGTTGGCCGAAATCATTAGCTTGATAGTTTAGTGCGTTCATTTCATTCATGTGGTAAACTGAAGACCGGATTTATACCGATGGAAATATCTGTGAATTTCGAAAAAATCCGTGACAAGCCAAGAAACAGAAAACCGCTGGGATGTCGACACCAAACCAGGGAGCATGTGTGTGCCGCTGACCAAAATCATTAGCTTCATAGTTTAGTGCGTTCATTTCATCCATGTGGTATACTGAACACCGGATTTACCGATGGAAATATCTGTGAATTTCGAAAAAATATATATGGAATGAGATTCGTGGTGATACCCATATTTTTTTAGGATACGAATGCATCGTGATGAAGGCTTCATGGTGTGTTATACCCACCTAGGAAAAAAACAGCCCCCAGATATGCATCAAACGCCCGGGAGTATGGAATATAGGTATACATCTGGACTAAACTCTTTTATCAGGTAAGCTAGACTTTAGTACTATACTTGCGTTGAAACCCATGCAGACAACCTATTCAAATTTCAATGCATTGGCAACATAGCGTCGCACGAAATATACGCGCCCCTGTTGACCAGGATTTTTTTATACTCCCACAACAACAGACAATTTGAAGACAATTTTCTAGCGGGGTGTTTTCTTGAACATAATTGCTGTAATATACTCTTCTTTTTGTGGACGCTAAATATAGGGGAGAAAATGGCAACATTGTGACCAAACCATAACAGTTGACAGCTGTAAAAATAGATACCGTGGCATAAAATGAGAGAGAACATTTCAATCTGCCAATTTTCGAGATGAAAATTTTTTCTTGACGAAATAGAAATGAACGCGAATCTATATTCTACAAAACATTTTTTCTTGACGAAATAGAAATGAACGCGAATCTATATTCTACAAAACATTTTTTCTTGACGAAATAGAAATGAACGCGAATCTATATTCTACAAAACACTAGAAAATATTAGCGTAGATGAATTTTTTTAGACTCATTTTAGACTGTTTTGTGCTTTCATCGAAAGTGAAAACACATCTCGAAAAGTGGGTAGCAGTGTCGATATAAATCTTCAACCTAGATGTAAAAATAGATACCGTGGCATAAATTAGAGAGGGCATTTCAGTACACCTCAAAGAAATGAAACCTGGACGGGTATCCTTCATCTCGAGGGTCGCAAGTTCGATTCTTGCTTTCATTATGTGAGTATGTGTTGGACATGTGATCTTTAAATTTTATTATCATCAATACACCTAAACGGTATAGTTCAACCCCACCCCCAGCCCAACCGATGCCCCCTCCCCTAAGCTTCACTTTGATACCTCACTCGACCCCATCGGACCATTTTATCTAGGGACTACTTTTTCTCCGCGGAGGCGACCGCATCACCGCCAGACATGACCTCATCCCCGCGGAGGAATACACAGAAAAAAAATCACCACAGCCGCCATCTTAAACCCACCACCCACCCACCACCACAGCCGCCATCTTAAACCCACCACCCACCCACCACCACAGCCGCCATCTTAAACCCACCACCCACCCACCACCACAGCCGCCATCTTAAACCCACCACCCACCCACCACCACAGCCGCCATCTTAAACCCACCACCCACCCACCACCACAGCCGCCATCTTAAACCCACCACCCACCCACCACCACAGCCGCCATCTTAAACCCACCACCCACCCACCACCATAGCCGCCATCTTAAACCCACCACCCACCCACCACCACAGCCGCCATCTTAAACCCACCACCCAGTCGCGACCGAATCACCGCCAGACATGACCGCGGATGAATACATCTTTCACAGCCGCCATCTTAAACCCACCCACCCACCACCACAGCCGCCATCTTAAACCCACCACCCACCCACCACCACAGCCGCCATCTTAAACCCACCACCCACCCACCACCACAGCCGCCATCTTAAACCCACCACCCACCCACCACCACAGCCGCCATCTTAAACCCACCACCCACCCACCACCACAGCCGCCATCTTAAACCCACCACCCACCCACCACCACAGCCGCCATCTTAAACCCACCACCCACCCACCACCACAGCCGCCATCTTAAACCCACCACCCACCACCACCACAGCCGCCATCTTAAACCCACCACCCACCCCCACCACAGCCGCCCTCTTAAACCCCCCACCCACCACCCACCACCACACACATGACCCCATGTGACACAATACGCGCTTCTGATTGGCTGTCGCGTGTGACCTCCACGTGTCCTCCACAAAATATGCAAATTTCTGAGGTCAAGTGACCTTCAAATGCTCTTTGTATACTACTCCTCTTCCACAGCCTTACTGGGTGCGACCCGACTTCACAGTTTCTTGAAAGCGCCATCCAGAAGGTATATGTACTAATAATCATTGGTATATTGTTGCTAAAGCGGTCTTTGCATTGTATTTCGAACATTTAAATACACATAGCGGCGTAGCGGCATAGTTATAGCATTTTGTCAGCAGATGTCATCTCCGAAGTATTTTAATATAATTTGTTCCTGAATAATCTTCGTTCGATTGTTCTTAGTGGTAACTGTTGATCTTTGACCGTTGACCCCAAAATGGGGTGACCTCAAATCTTCAAATAAAGATCAGAATCGGAGAATGCCACAAACCTCTATGGTATTATTTGTGGTTATTTTGGCGTTATACCTACAATTGACCTCTGGTTCGGATGACCTCTATCGCGACTCTCAAATGAAATATTGCCCCGAATCGCCAAAATAAGGCCAGATTCGGGTTACTCAACCCTGGTAACCAATAGAATAAGGCAGTTTATATATCTTGCCCCAAAACCACTGATAATGGCGAATTTTCCCCCAAAATGACCTTTAGGGTGACCTTAAAGGGTGACCTTGACCTCAAATCGTTAAAATAAGATCACAATCAGATTTTCCGACCCCAAAAACCACTAAAAAGAGCTATTATTCATATTTCTAGCCCTTTTAGTTATTTAACTACGATTGACCTCTAACCCGGGTGGCGACCATATTGAATTTCGCCGAATATGGCGGCCCTAGGGGGCGCCCGTCTTGGCGCCCGTCAAAAATCGAAATAGTATGGTATGGGCGACATATGGGCCAAATTTTGTGCTTTTGGAAGAATGTGAACCAAAAACTCCCTAACAGCCCTGACTATGTACGTTAAGTTCACAGGAGAGCCGAGTTGTATCCCAACTAACTACCCTGTATTGTTAGAGCCGTATGTGCATGTTTGCCTGGGAATTGTGATAATCTTGTTTGTACATGGCATTGTTTTTAACAATCATTGATATATGTATATATATTTTTATGTTTCTATATGTATTCATGTATGGAAATAAAGTAACGTAAAGTAAAGTAATATATATGTTTCGTATACGTTTGATCTGTGCCTGTCAAATATATAACTTCCCGACCTTGCCTCAACAAGACTGTGTTCCGTCATCTGATTCATTGATTGATTCATAAATATGCAACATCGTTGCTATAACTGCCAGGAGATGAATTGGCACGTTCGTATTTGGTGTACGTAAACAATAATAGGTATATATAACAATTATTATCACAGCTGTGAATACTGCAGCATAATACTCCTCATTAAAACCGAGTGGCCTATGTTGTATGATGCATATGCCACGTGCGAATTTATCCGTTTTGTTAGTCCCGTGTTTTGTGATTCATCATAGATTTCCGGTTACATTGGTAGACGTGTTGCAGACAAACCGAGAATCAGACCATCTGTGAATCGTCATTTTATTCTCAAAGCCTAGGTTTAAAAATAAATTTAGGATCTGCTCGACCAAGTCTGGCCTCGGCTCCAGGTTTCATGTATTAACTCGGTCACAAGTTAATGGGTGTATAATATTTTGCCCGAACTATACAAGTTTTGCAAAGCTTTAGTGGACCATAGGGACATCAAAATTTATATTACATTCGTCAATAACCAAGAAGATGTTAAAATAACCAATGAAATTCTCTTCGTAAAGTTCGAGGTAAAATGTCCTAAACCGATTAAAAATTCCAAGTTGGCCGGGACCATTTGCAGATTGCCTAGGATTCTCAGTCAGATTGCAACAGGCCATGAACAGTCGGATCTCCTCTTGGTAACCTTGGCGTGAAACCTGTCACTTTTGATGTCAATACAGCACATGTATCGTTCCACCAGAGTGATCAGGTATGCGCTATTTTTGAACAAAAATCACTAAACCTGTGTTATATATGAATGCAATTTTGTGTACATGTGTATTATTCAAGGCCCAAATTACATGTCATTCGTCTTTATAAAGAAACCTGAAAAAATGTAATTATCGGAAAGACAGAAAAAAAACTTCTGTTGTTCTAGAACTTCTAATAGAAGCGCACTGCAGCGCAAAAAATGTGTATGCTGTGTGGAAAAGTAAGACGGATTAAGGTTAAATACATGTGATACGCCTGACTTGAATTGTTCACCTCTGACCTACTTACCTATGTATCGGTAGGTGGTGTAAGTCATATACAGTCATGGGGTCCAAAAGGCCTATTTTTGTCTGCTTGAAAATACTATCGTATACGTATATGGAATGTTAAGGTAACAATGTCACATGAAGTGCTATTGTTCATTTAAATAGTCCTCAGATTGTAGGAGAATTTGGATAATGAAAATAATGTATATATTTTATCAAATGATAACATTTCCTTTAGTTGTAGGAGCCCTCTGTGTTTAAACAGTATAGAGGGGGTATGTTGATGTTTATCTAGCTGTAACAGTAAATATGTCGTACTATCGCGTTTAACGCTTATCAGGTCTTGTTAGAAGGTCAGTAGACTGTTGTTATCTGACAAGATCACGTTAATGACTACACAGTTTAACTGATGCAGACGGTGAATAATGGGCGATAGTAACAGAACAGGAGCGAAGAAATCTGGTGAATTTCTTGTGATAAAGAATTTATTTTACGGAATTCCAAAACGCGGAGAAAGTGACAGTCAGAGGGGAATTCCCGACGAACAGGGGGAGAGAGTATGTGACCCTGGTGAATCGAGCGAGTACGACAGTGAGAAATACAAGTTGGATTTATACGCTCCAAAGCACGCCAAAGTTGAAAAATCAAATTTTAATGGAATCGAGGAAAACTCTGCTAATGGGGATTCCAAAAAGTCACCGGTGGTTGTTTTTGTACACGGAGGTGGCTGGAGGCGAGGGGATAGATGTGTGTGGAAGCATTATTTGTCCGTCTGTGATACCAATTTGTTAGTGGCCGCCGTTTTAGGTATGTTCAAGCTCTACGGAAACGTTGGCGAAGCTCTCGCAACACGTGGTATCGCTTGCGCCGTCATTTCGTATCCTCTGAGTTCTCTCCCCTTGTCATGGACCCTATTTGAGATGTTCACGTCTTACGTTATGTCGTCCATTTTCTTGTTAACAGTTGGCTCCGTTGTCTCCCTTTTATTGTACTGTTCTTTGTGGTTTATTTGGCCGGAGTTTATACAGCAGGTCGCCGTGTCCAAACATATGCGGTTAGCCAATTTCAACAATATGACGTTATGTTTGACCGCGTTGACGTTCGTGAACGTCAGTTACGTCGTCATTATGACCGCGCTGAAACGTCAATACCAAATGACATGGACACGGCTACTTTTCTTGTGGGCTGTCATGATATTTTGCATCTCCAGCTCTTTAAGCTTTCCAAGCCCTTATACCTGGGTAGGCCGCTGCTCTCTTTATTCATTTCTGACAACATTTTTGGCGACACAAGGCGTTTTACTCTTTCTCAAACTAGACCAAAGGAATCACATCACGTACAGGGACCAACTCGAAGCGGTCAACCAAGTGATCGATTTTGTGAAATACTTCGGAGATAAACACAAACTTTATGATCCGGACAGATTGTATTTAATGGGTTACTCTGCCGGTGGTCATCTTGTCACTCTTCTGACATTGAACAACGTCCTCAGAAAATGTGCATCTGATACCCTGATCACTTCACCTATCAAGGTAAGTACACTGTAAATCACATGTTTGGGGTTTGAACGCCAGCCCATACGTTACATAGCGTTTCAGTTTGAGTACATGTTTAAGCTTATACGTGTTCAGGAATTGAACAAATTGATGTTTAGGTATTAACCACATGTGTCTATAACCTAAACACGAATGTGTATGAAACCGTAACGCGTTTAAGCTTCAACATGTGATAACTTGAACCTCATTTTCCCTCACACGTGTTTAGGGATTAAACATCTTGATGTTTATGTATTGAACACGTGCTTATAGCCTGGACACATATGTGGTTATAACCCCATCAATGTGTATGAAACTTAAACACGTTCAAACTGTATCTCATTTTAGTGTTCTGATATAAATTTTGATTTAGAATGTAGCCTACACAATTACATTCGTAACTTCTCGCGGATATAAAGCGTAATATAATCCTTTGAAGATAATCCGTATTAGACTTAGTTCTGTGATGACGTCATTATATTCCTTTTGGAAAAAAAACGCAATTTTCCCTGACAATGGGTTATTTGATTAATCTGACCCAAAGTCCTGGTGGTAATTGTATGTCGTTTATCATGCCAACCGCCTGGTCATAAAGGTCAGGCGCTCTAACCGACACGGCCACATAACATCCCCTCAAAAATGAGAGGTTCTATGGTCGGTTTTATAGAACGCCAACCTTTGCTCGACGACTTATTGACACTTTAGCATATGCTAGCATATCACTGAGTGTTTAATGAAATATTGTTTATTTTTGTTCCAGGGGGTCATATCTATTTCTGGGGTGTACGATTTACCCAAACTGAACAAGGGGCTCTTGAAACCACTCTACCTTTTGCCGCCATTTGGAGTCGATCCATCTCATTGGACAAAAGCTTCACCTACACATGTGGTCCAATCACTGGGCAAGTCAGTTATATCGCCTCATCACGTGATCCCGATACCTCCGGCCAATCATATCCCGCCATTTCTCCTAATCACTGCCAGTAGAGATCTCCATTTACAAGAAGACGCAGAATCAATGTGCACTAATATCGAAAATGCTGGAGGCATTTGCTATCGCTTGACTATAAACAAAAGTAATCATTTCACGATAATTTGGGACTTCGGGTGTAAATCTAAATCTAAATCGACATCAAATTTAACTGACATCTGCGTGGAATTCATATCTTCGTGACATCAGAATATGCTCTCGAGTTTTCTGGAATTAGGGCACGACTAAGTTTTCCTTGACGATTTTACAACTTTCGACGTAGTCCGTTTGTATTGCGAAATACGGCAAAATTTAATCTAGCCCCAAAAAATAACATGAACACTTTCACAACCAGAAATAATTGTTCCTGTGTACACGTCGTCATAGAAAACAAGCTAGGAAGCCTAAGAACTGTGCTGCGCAAGCGCATTGCAATGTCATTCTCTCCTCTGTACCACGTGAACTGTGTAAAATTATGGGGTGATAGAGCCGTATCGATACTGCCAGACGGACTGCAACATCGGGAGAGTCTTTGGAATACCAAATCTGTGGATTACAACAAGAAGAACAAGAAGCAGACCAAATACAGTGGAACCCATTTAATCACATACTGCTTATTTAAAAATCTGATTAATCGAATGGGTTGCGAAATGACAATCTAGGTGTGGTTAAAGGGGTAGTCTGGATAAACGCCAAAAATATTCCTGGGTTTAGGATATACAATTAACGGGTTTACACTGTACAAGGATTCAGTTTTTCAGAATGAGCCAGATTTTCAATGTAACATGTCATATGAAAAGTAGTTCCCGGTTTGCGAAAGGCAGCGATTTCATTCTACACTCGAGCATAAACGGGTATGACCGAGTGCTGCCTGCAACTAAACGTGTAACACGTATACATGATCTAAGGAACTGGTCAACCGGAGAATTTGTGGGAAATTGTGGCCAGCCGCTCACATACATGTAAAGACGAAAACTGGACAAAGAAAACTTGGTTGTGTGTACTGACTTGTAAAGATGTTTTCACTCACGACTCCAAACCATATGTTGATTATGAGAAGAACATAAACGAACCTATTTGACCGTATCTCAGCCGACGCTGCGGTTTGTAACCGGTAAAAATTGTTCCGGCCCACCAAAGTGAAATTTTCATCTGTTTCAAAAGAAAATGGTTTGATTAGCAAATCTGGTATCAGGATCGTAGCACAATTGTCTATAGAATTTATTAGCAAAGTCACTTAGCTGGGGATGAACCGAACTGTATGGAATATAAGATTACATTTCTTAATGAGAGATGTCAGTTCCTACCCACTGTCGCCAGTTCCGATCCAGCCTCGTTTTGGCATTGATCTTTGACCCAGATATATACAAATGTAATCCTCAACATCATAACTTTTCCCCCAAAATAGGGTTCTAGTTGGATATTTCGTTTTGCATGTCTTCATATTTTTGGTGTACATTTGGCATCAAAGAATGCGGGTTGGAGGGTGATAGCGATATGGCCCAGCTGATCATATTGGCAAGATAGATTGGACACTGAAAT
>JAVTVY010008950.1:0-47518 GCA_036873755.1 Hanleya hanleyi
CGGTGTTTTCACGTATAATATCGTTCTATTAGCGTTTGAAACGCGTTTCAATAGCGTTCTGAAAGAGTTTTGTATTCGTTTCGTTTGCTTCTCAAAGAACGCGTTATACCTCGCAAACGCGTTTGATCATCGGTATGTTTTTTTTTGTCTTTCGTTTTGTTTCGCTTGAAACGCGTTTCACAAACGCGTTCGGAACGCGTTTCAAACGCGTTTAAGGGTAGGAATACACCAGAGCCGTCATCGCAATGCGATTCGCATATGCGTTGTCGCAACAAATTGAACAAGTTGCAAAAAGAAGTGGTGAACACACCATTCGCATCGCGTTGAGTATCGGTTGCGTTATAGCTTTGCGTTGCCGTTGGAATTGGGAATTTTCCATTTTTTGACGCGCTGCACAGGCCTATGCATTGCCTTTGGACGGTCAAGGACATTATTATGCACACTTTGGCATCAGACGCTACGGTACTTGGTGCTGAATTACCATACGTTATGTTATTTAAATTAGGTATAGGCATATACGCAGCCTCCATCGCAGCCAAACGACGCATATGGTGAATGCACGGACAAATGCGTTGTCGCGAGCGTTGCCGCCTGCGCCAACGCAACGGCCCTGGTGTATTCCTACCCTTACTCATTCGTATATTTCGTTTCGCTTGAAACGCGTTTTGGAAACGCGTTTCATTGCTGTTGTTGTTGCTAAATAAACATTACTCTCCACACAACGGTTGTTTCGTCGACAATGTTGATCAAAAGCTGTTAATAATTAGGTTGCTTCAAGATGGAACGAAAAGGACAAAAATCCATCGGACTTTAAAAGAGAAATATGGAGTAGAAACATGTGAGCGATCTGTTCGCCGCTTTCTTGGCTCGGTATGACACGCCTGACAAATCGTTTCGCTTGGTACGGGAAGACAAATATTGTTTCGCTTGGTGAAGGAAAAGATTTAAGCTTAGCGCAATATATAAATGAAACGATATCGAATATTCCCATCAAATCGCAAAGTTAAAAAAGCGTTGCGTTACCTAGCGTTCAGAAATACCGGTAGTTTCGTTTGCGTTCATTAGTTTATGGCGTAAACTAAAAAAACCCAGAGCGTTTTTACCCTGTATATTAAAGGCTACGCCACATATATTTATTTCACAGCACAGGGATTAATAATAGCGACTGGGGAAACCTCGACACGAGGACTTCTTTGCCTGGCTTGCAAAAACCCCACAAATTTGCGCGATTTGAACGAAAACAGAAACGCGTTCGAAGCGCGTTCATAAAACGCGTTTGAAAATAAAACGCGTTCATAAACGCGTTTCGATCAGAGCAAACGCGTTGGACGAGGGAAACGCGTTTTGATAAAAGAAAAATTAAGCGATATTGAAAGCATTTCATTTCCTACAAGCGTTTGGAACGCGTTTACATTTAGTTCCGTTCGCGTTTCGTTAGGTCAAACTAAACAAAAATAACCGGACACCAAACACTTTTACCCCTGTAACTGACACGGGTGCACACATGAGTGTGTGGGCGACAGATGGCCCACCCTGGGTCAAAACATAGCGTTTTTGTTGTCGTATTGGATCCCTTGTGGTGTAAATGCGATTAACATTCCGTGTCCGTGACTGACATAATCTGTGACGTCAGCAGTTGTAGCGAAAGCGCCGATATGTTCAGGTACGCACTTGAGATACGCCTACCTACACCCATATACATTAACCCGGGATGGGTAAAGTGGCAAGCGGACCTTGGAGATGTATGTGGTCCCTAGAGCCAAATAAAACAGATTACACGACTGTCATGTAGCCAGTGATGTTCCCAGTAGTAGAGAAAACCCAGTTTGAGGTGAAATGGGTGCGTAAGTATGGGTGGGACGTGCCATTTGGAAGTAAAGTGGATACACGTGAACCATACTGGAACATATCCGGGGGTTCTTTGTAAAGCTCGTATTGTATCCTCATAAAGCTCCTGTACTCCTTTAAGACAAACCGTCGGCCTTGTTCGCTCTTGTTCAATCAGAACTACGCTTATGTTGCGTCAATCTGCAGTCATGATCGCTCTTGTACGTTGCATCATCGGTCTTCCCATCGCTTTAGTCCATCCGTAAACATCCACGAGCAGTTCTGGATACTGTAACAGCAACGTGTCCTGGAACAGCTTTTTTTCGCTTTTTGGCCGCATGTTTTAGGGCGTCGGTAGGCGATAAGCCCATATCTTCTTCCAAGTGACACTTGGTTTTCACGGACTTACAGATAGGATCTCCCTTCATTTCTAGCGGAGCCAAGCAATATCATAAGAGGTTTAGCCATTTTTTTTTCTGATTTGCGAACTCGTGTATGTACGCCTGCCTTAAGTCATCTTTTCCAGCGAAGATGTCAGCCGCGGCATGAGTATTGAAAGCTGCTGTCACAATATGATCCGAAAAGGTGAATTCCTCGTCTCCCTCACATGGGCTGCCATGGGATGTAGCCAGACTATCATCGGCCGAGCGTTCATCCCGACTGTCAGTGGGTAGTCTCTCTGTATCTGCATTGGCTTCTCGCCCTCGGTCTCGCCGTACCCATGCACATTCTTCTGGTGTCGCATCATATCCTGATGTCTAGTGAACGTGCGTTCGCTCTCAGAGCAGGCACAGCCCATGTTGACAGTGAGGAACGTATGTCTTACGCCAAGGGTTGCCTTATGGATGTATCACCAGTCAACACTCATCATAATGATTTAACGCACTAGTGAGTTAGCTCTGAATTTCACATTGGTCTAATCAATCGTGTGATAACCTATGTAATTAACACTACTTCATCGTAACGCAGTGAAACACGTCAACGCCCGTCGTCAACACTCGTCCCCATGCCTTAACGCCCTCTCGTAACACCAGAACGCAATAGTAACCTCCTGGCACAGACATGCTTTCACAATTGGCCCTTCGTGTGAGTGGCGTCCTCGCTGGAAGTGACGTCATCGCCTTTAGTGAAAACATCGCTGGTACATATAGGATGTAAGGAACGTCATCACCGGAAGTGACGTCATCGCTGGAAATGACACCAAAATTAATAAACCGAAACATTGAACATCATAACCGTTTTTTATTTGCCTTGTTGATTAGTCTTTATGAACCTTTGTATCCAAGTTACAAAGAATCTTGGTCAACAACTTCGTAAAATATACGTCTTTGAAATTTGAGTTAAAGTCTTTCGTCTGCCATTTTCAACCCATCCTATCTCCATAACCATGGAGCATAGAAACGCGATTCTTTCATCGTCAGAAAGCTCTCTCGACTACTATAAAATATTGTTTATGAAATGAATACCGGAAAGTCACGGAAGAGTTGACATTTTTAGCTGTGAACTTGACCTCTGACAATATGTAGCTCTAAAAAGTCACCAAATCTAGGTCACATGTAGACTGATATGCAAACAACAATATCTGGGCATTTTAGGATGGGCACTGCATGGGTTCTCGAGTAAGAGCCCCATGAACATCAAATGTTATGAACCTGGCGAGACTGGGCCAGATATGTGAAGAGTAAACACTGACCTAATATTTGTTTTCCATAAGCAGAACTTGGTGAGAGCTTTCAGACGATGCACGGACTTATAGGTCTTTAAATTTTTGGTAAAGTTGTTGTCTTAGGTATGTGTAATTTGGGATCCAAAGATGACAATGTCCAATGATCGGTTGATTTGGTGTGGCATGACAACAGCTTGTAGGTTAAAGTGTGCACCAGGGCACAGGCGCAACCATCAGGTGAGTGCACATGCGTACGATGGCGTCAATACAAGCTGGGGTGCCGGCTGTGTCACTTCAAGCGAAAACGACACTTCCGTCGATGACGTCAGTTCCTTCAAAGATCAATGGTCAAACCTGTCTGTGTAATGACTTCACATCCGCGTTATGGCGTTACGATAGGATGTTGAGGCAAGCGTTAAGGTGTTATGGTAGGCGTTTACGAGTGTCACTGCGTTTCGATGAATTAGTACTAATTACGTGGGATATCACATGATCATTTAGACCAATCCTAGCTTATGAGCTATCACCCTGGGGCGTCGAAGCGTTAAGATAGGTGTTGACGGTCCTCAATGTGTTACGTCCACAAAGCCCAACTCAAGCCGAAAGACGTACACAGTCGACGTCTATTCGTTAACATGGGTTATATTTGCTCTGAGTGCGAATGCACGTCGTCAGGCACTACGATATTATGCGACGCAAGGAGAATGTGCACGAGTACGGGGAGACCGAGAGGCGAAAATTCTATGCAGATACTGAGAAGGTTCCGGATGATTCTGAGAGTCCACCGACTGATACTGAGATTGTTTTCACGGACAGTCAGGCTGGACGCTCGGACACTGGTAGTCCGGATACACCCCAGGAAAGCCCGAGAGACGGGAGACGAGGAACTAACCCGCTGGTAGTGGATATTAGTACCTACGCCGGGGCTGTCAATGCCGGACAGGACGACTTAGAGCGGGCGTACATGCACATGCGTCCCCAGGTCAAAAGACAAGCATGGCCCTCTGTGAACAGTATAGCTTGTTACTGCCAGAAATAAAGAGGGATGCTATACGTAAATCATGAAAACCAAGCGTCGCTTGGAAGAGAATAAGGCTCCTCCGTCCATCGAGGGTCTGACAAAATGTTGCCGTTACAGTATCCTGGACTGCCAGAAGATTTGTAGGGATGAACCTGAGCGAACGGCCCTTGGTGCGTCTAACGGACAAAAACGGACATAACCGCAGATTAACACAACAGGAGTGTATCGTTTTTTAATGGTGGCTCCTGATTGAACCAGATCGAGCACGTCCAATACACAGACAAGTACATACCGGGTACACGAATAGTTAACACAGCTTGAGCGCGATATGGAGGAGGGAATTATAACACAAAATATACCACCATTACAACAGCTTCGCAGCAAAGCGATGACTCTACTCACATTATCTTTAGCGATTGATAGGGTAGTTTCACCAGCGTGATGTAATTTAACCCTATCTTGCCTGGGCTTTTTGGGACCGGCCCAGGCCGAAATGCCTCCCCCCCATTTAGTTGTCTTACCCCTCGAGCTAGGGGGCTGAAACTTATCATACTACATGTATACCTTTGGGGCAATCTCTACCAGAAAATGTAAAAAAAATCCAAGATGGGGTTTTGATGACGTCACAATGACGTCATTTTCAAAAACGTTTTTGTCCACTTTTCATTGCGGAAAAGCAGAAATTTTGCGGGAAAGTGACGAAAACATCACTTTTCTGGTACCCAACGTGCCCGCCATTTCGAATTTACCTATGATCCTCTGCTCGGGGGTTATGCAAATACGTTAAAAACGACCCCAATATGACAAACTACCAAGTCACGGAGTGCCAGCTCTCAATTTTCTGTCGATCCGGTGATAGCGCAGAAAGGCCATTTTGTCCCCCATCCCCCTTCATGCCTGGTTGGGTTAACATCTTCACAAAAGCGATGACGATAAGGCACAGCGATTGAATATCATCCTATCCAATAAAGCGATATAATTTAAAACATCTTTACCACGACATTTTGTTCACCGTGCATTGATTGTGACGAGGACTATACAGTACCCTTATCACAGCGATGGTTCTTCCGTTCTTCATGTACACGAGGTCCGGCTCTCCGGTGACCGGGAAGTTATGGACAAAGGCTTTACCGCAGTAACTTGCGCCCTCACTGTAAAGGGAATCAGGCGGACACTGTTAACAGGCGGACACTGTTTACAGGCGGACACTGTTATACTAAGGCCACACCAATTTTATCTTTTGTTTCAGAATATTAGAATATGAGCAGTGTGACTAACGTCACAGGACCTACGAAGTAGGGTAGGCATTAGGACTCCGACGCGCACTGAGCTCTTGGAAATCACCCCGCCCCAAGTTGAAATCCTGCCTCTATTAAGATGGACACGGCCAAAGTCAGAATCACCAGTGATTTTCATCAAAAATCACCAGAAATTTTCATCAAAAGTAGGTCAGCTCAGAACTTGCTGGTAACAGTCCCCTAATGCACCTTCATGCAAACATCAAGATTCTAATGTCAACGGTTCTCCTTATTTTGCGGACGAAATGTCTCAGATGGACTGGCTGACTACCGGACAATTTGCAGATGGTAGCCTACTTCGTAGTAATATTATTCTAGGCAATAATAGCTTGACAGGGTCAGAAACCCATCCACCCACAGATAGAAAGGGGCGAACTTCAAATATCCAGGTTTTATTTTTATAAACCAAAAATATAAAGTTGGTGTAGCCTAAAGTTTCAAGATTTACTTGGGGGCACAATTCCGCGATACATCTTGTAGTTTATTTTGTTTATTTCTTGGTGCCAAGCACATCATACGGGATAAAGGGAAGTATCGAAACCACAACCTGACAACGCGTATAGTAACACTAATTGTTCATTTCCTTTAGGGGAAGTTCAGAATAGCGGACTTTGAAGAAGCACAGTAGGCCTACATATTACGTTCATATTTACCTTAATTTTAACTGGTGCATTTCAGCGAACGACTTGAATAGGTCAAGATAGACTCTGTCCGGAATTTTGTCCAGTCCCTGCTTCCTTTTCAGCATTAGGTAGGCTAGACTTTCTGTGAACGGTATGAATGCAGCCTGTGCCTTTACCCTAGAAAACAGAGGAACTCAAGATAAAGCGAAAAAATTGAACGCTGTTTTTCACAATAATGAAACGACAGAGCGTCATAAAAGTGTGCTATGATGTTAGCTTTGAGTAGACGGTGGAGGGTGGGGGGGGGGGGGGACGAAGAAGCGGGGCTAGCTTTGGATCGAGACCCCCTACGAATGGAGGTACTCTTTTGACGTGTCTTGATTTACTTTCAAAATATATGAGATTATTGGATGGGGCGATCCTTAGTTCAAAGATAGTGGTTATATATAAGGTGCCTCGGGAGCAGATCAACGGAGAGTGGTTACATCTTGTAAATGTACAATTTAAAGGGAAGCACTGTTGGTTTCAAGAACATGAGCATGAACGAATGGCAGCAAAGTGCAAATTCTAACACATAATTCCGGCTGAGTGGATGCAATATTGATGCAAACCCCATGACTATTTAAATAACAATGTGGTTTAAAACATTTGCGAAGTTTGTGACGGCCCATGAGCCATGAGGGTCGATAATAGGCGACCAAGTGAAGAGTATGAAACGTCAGAAAACATTAGAGAAATTCACATGCATACATCATCAAGAGCCACAATCGGAATCTATGGCACAAACAGGCAAGCATTGCGTTATACCACAACACTTACTTGAGCGACAAATGCAACAGAGGAAAATGAAAATGTGAACATCATTCTCCACGTCAAATTCTTGATTTACAACATACATCAATGTCAAATAAGCACATACATGTGTGCGCCGGTAAAGCTTCGCTCGTTGGACTTTTAGTCAAATGATGGTTGTAAGGAGCCATCCAAACAAGAAATAAAGAGAGCCAAACCTATTGGGTACATGTATACTCTGTTGCAATAATCTGATACTGGGGCTTGGAGATGTACGCCTGTGAATATCTGGTCTTTTTTCTGTTTGATGTCCATCAGTGAATCGGCTTCTATCGACAGCTGCACAAGCTCATGTATCCTTAAATCTTCGATGAAGATGTGCCTGAACCTTTTTGGAGATTCGGATAAGTTCTAGAGTCGTTGCGTTTATTACACAGTCTAGAACATTTCATCCCCTGCGGTTGTTTTGAATTAGCGAGTCGGTATCTGAAGCCTGCTGTTTTCGATTTGACACTCGATGTCGATTTCAAAGGTCTGGTCGGTGATAAAATTCAAACTAGTCGAAACACAAACCTCGCTGCGGATTGGCCGGATGAGCTGCTTCAGCGCGCTTACTGATTGGTTCGGTTTAGTGGAAACACCTGGAGCTATTTATATCTAGAGCTGCTATTGGTAACTAACCAAGCCAGTGTATCGATCGTAACCTATTGATTGATAGACTGGCTCGCGAGGATGTCTATCGAATGAGTGGGTGAGTGAATTGGATTTAACGTCGCTTTCAAAAATATTTCAGCCACGTCACGACGAACCAACTAAGCACCACCAAGCCAAGTTGCGTTCCTGAAGCAACATGGAACCACACACCCGCCATCCACCCTATATAACACCGAGGACAGCACAAGGCACGTACAGGACGTTTACATTGGTACAATAAACACAAGCGCATTTAAAATGCTAGACACCACATGGTCAAGTTCCTGTTGCTTCTCAACAAAGTGTATTGGAGCGTATCGACGGCCAGCAGACAGACAAATGGTACATGGCCAGGGAGCGACAGCAACACTAGCCAAATACTATGGCTGAAGGCGTTGTAAGCCTCACTGCCGTTGATTTCGCCAAGTGCGAGTTAAACCCTTCCTGGTCTGGACTTTTGGGACCTATCCAGGCCCCTTGTGCGAGGGAGAGGGGTGTGTGGATCACCCCTATTTACTTTTCCTACCCCGGTGTTATCTGTGTTATCTGAGAGAATTTGACATTTTTTGTCAGATTAAAATTTTCAAAAAGGCACTAAATTATCAAGCGCACATAATCCCATTCCAGAAAGATAGCAAACATCACAAAATACAAGAAAATATGACTATTTCTTGGAACTAACACGAACAAATGATTTTGTGGGCCAAAATTGACCGAAGATCGAAAATTTACTGAATTTCTCGGAGTAAAATTTGGAAATGGAATAAATGTAGTGAATGTATAACTAAAAAAAAAAAATGTTCATCTCTTTGTTGAGGGTAAACAAGAAAGACCTCCAGTGTACTTGAAGCATATAGAATGCTACACGTGGTCAAGCAAGCTGAATTATTCAGAATAATGGCGTTTCACATTTCTTCCTGCTCAGATAGACTTTTTCCGGCCTCGATGTATTAACCCTTAGCACAAAATTGAACACCTGTCAATCAAAGTCAATTTGAAGGACAGGTCATTCAACGTGTTGTCGTTTCGTGCTGTTGTTGTTGGCACATGGTCCAGAGGGTTAATGCCATTCAGCTGCGCCCGTTTCTGCTCACCCATTTTCCTCGAAAAATGCTTTCAGAACGTGCGATCGGAATGTAGAACCTTTCAGCTACTTTCGGTTACTCTCCGAAATTTACTATACTACCATCTTTTTGTCCCCCGCCGCAACGCGGCCGGGGACTTTAAAATGGTTCTTGCTTCTATGTGTCCGTGCATGCACGGACATGTCCCTTCAAATACTTCGTAAGCAATAACTTCTAAATGATTTGTCGGATTCCTCCGAAATTTGGCATCTGCATTCTTTGCGACAAGACGTCTCTTGGTATTACGTTTCAGCAAGATCCGCCTGTAGGTGGCGCCACTGGGGTCTTCCTTCTATGTGTCCGTGCATGCACGGACATGTCCGTGCAAATACTTCGTAAGCAATAACTTCTAAATACTTTGTTGGATTCCTCCGAAATTTGGCATCTGCATTCTTTGCGACAAGACGTCTCTTGGTATTACGTTTCAGCAAGATCCGCCTGTAGGTGGCGCCACTGGGGTCTTGCTTCTATGTGTCCGTGCATGTCCGTGCAAATACTTCGTAAGCAATAACTTCTAAATGCTTTGTCGGATTCCTCCGAAATTTGGCATCTGCATTCTTTGCGACAATACGTCTCTTGGTATTGCGTTTCAGCAAGATCCGCCTGTAGGTGGCGCCACTGGGTCTTGTTCCAATCTTTAGTGCATGTCCGTGCAAATACTTCGTAAGCGATAACTCCTAAATGCTTTGTCCGATTCCTCCGAAATTTGGCATCTGCATTCTTTGCGACAATACGTCTCTTGGTATTACGCTTCAGCAAGATCCGCCTGTAGGTGGCGCCACTGGATCTTGTTCCAATCTTTAGTGCATGTCCGTGCAAATACTTCGTAAGCGATAACTCCTAAATGCTTTGTCGGATTCCTCCGAAATTTGGCATCTGCATTCTTTGCGACAAGACGTCTGTTGGTATTACGTTTCAGCAAGATTCGCCTGTAGGTGGCGCCACTGGGTCTTGTTCCAATCTTTAGTGGATGTTCGTGCAAATGCTTCATAAGCGATAACTCCTAACTGCTTTGTCGGATTCCTCCGAAATTTGGCATCTGCATTCTTTGCGACAAGACGTCTGTTGGTATTATGTTTCAGCAAGATCCGCCTGTAGGTGGCGCCACTGGGTCTTGTTCCAATATTTAGTGCATGTCCGTGCAAATACTGCGTAAGCGATAACTCCTAAATGCTTTGTCGGATTCCTCCGAAATTTGGCATCTGCATTCTTTGCGACAAGACGTCGCTGGTAATACGTTTCAGCAAGATCCGCCTGTAGGTGGTGCCACTGGGTCTTGTTCCAATCTTTAATGCATGTCCGTTCATGTTTGTTCAAATCCTTCGCGAGCGATAACTTTCGAACAATTTGTCGGAAATTTGGTAAATGCATTCCCTGCGACAAAACACCGTTGGTGGTGCGTTTCAGCAAAATCCACCCGGAGGTGGCGCCACTAGAGTTCATTCCATTATTCCATGCTGCAAGTGATAACTTAGAAACACTTGGTCGAATTTCTTTGAAATATCCTACATATGTACCTTCTGGGTAACATGAGAAACGTTGCGGCTCATCGGATTCTTCTCAAATTTGGCATGCATTTACCATGGCAGGAGCTGTTGCTTGGGATTGCCTTTCGCTCACTTGCACTCACAGGTGGCGCCACCTGGTGGCAACATCACAAATTCGTTTTCGGGTAATAACTTGAGAACTGACCATCGGATTCTTCTCAAATTTTGTATGAATGTACCGTGACATAAGATGTCGCTTGATAATGCATTTCACTGACTTGCGCCTAGAGGTGGCGTCACCTGGTGTCAAAATCTAAATTTGGTTTCTGGGCAATAACTTGAGGACCCTCATCGGATTCTTCTCAAATTTGGTATGCAGATGTCCCCACGATACCATGTTCCTTGGGATTGTATTTTTCCCGCTTCTGCCTACAGGTGGCGTCTCCTGGTGGAAAAATTTGTTTCCAGGCAATAATTTGGCAACTGCTCATCAGATTATTCTCAAATTTTGTATTCATATGTGACCCGCCCCAAATAACATGAACACCGGTGGGCATCTAGTACCGGCAATAACTTGAGGACCCCTCTTCAGAGTCTCAAAGTTCATATGCCGATACCATGACATGAGATGTCATTTGGGATTGTGTTTTGCCTGCTTGCACCTACAGGTGGTGACTCCTTGTGGCAAAGTCTAAATTTGGTTTCTGGGCAATAGGTTGAGGATGCCTTCATATTCTTGTCAAATTTAGTTTGCAGATAATATGCCATGAGTTGTCTCTTGGGGTTGCATTTCGGTTACATAATTTTCATGCTACATGGTAAAGAAAATATATTACAGTAGCAATCAACATTCAGTCAGCCATTCGGAGTTGATCTCAAAACCTGGGAAGGTGGAAAGACCCCTCTGCTTCTTACGCCTGTGAAGTAGCTGTTGCCATCCTCATGAATATCTTCTGAAACCGAGAGCGCTTATAAATATTGCTGCCATTTTGGCGGGGGACCTAGCATCCTCTGGCTGCTTGTTTATCTAAATTTGATGTAATTAGACGAATCATCTGTTTTTCCTAATACTATAACTAAATTGTCAAATCTCGCGCGATTTCTCGAGAAGCATGCGACTGGGTATTGTAGAGAAAGCGGTTCAAAACGTAGATCTCCAGAGACGCTGACAAAAATGCTTTTCTGCAAGGAAATTGTCGAATTGATTATTTGTGTGTAAATATCAGCTTTTTTCACTGAATTATGAGGCTTCTTTGATGTTTATACATATTATGGGCGATATTCTCGGCATGCCTATTTGGGCGTGAAAAAGCAAGAATTTTTATTAAGAATCAGGGGGACTTGAGAGATTTTGACATTTTGTTTGTCAGGTTGAAATTTTCAAAAAGGCACTCAATTATCAAGGGTGCATTATTTCATCTCAGAAAGATAGGAAACACAATAAAACACAAGAAAATATGAGTAATTCTTTGAAGTAATTCGAAAAAATGACTTTGTGGAACAAAATTGATAAAATATGTAGTGGATTTTTCGAAGTAAAATTTGGAAATCGAAGAAATGTGGTGACTGTTAAACTCACGAATAAAGTTGAATCATCTCGTCGTTGAGGCCAAACAAGAATGACCTTCTTGAAGTTGTTGGAAAATAGTATGCTACACGTGGTCAAGCAAATTGAATTGTTCAGAAAAATGGCGATTCACATTTCTTCCTGCTCAGGTGGACTATTTCCAGCCTCGATGCATTAACCCTTCACACAAAAATGAACACCTGTCAATCAAAGTCCGTCTGAACAAGACAGTCATTCAACATGTCGTTGTTGTTTCGTGCTGTTGTTGTTGTTGGCACATGGCCGTGAGGGTCATAGTCCAATATAATGTGACTGGAATACGTCCTCCTTTAATATGTTGATGTCTACCATGTCAATCGAACATCCAAATAATAAAAGAAAGGCTGTCAGTCACCCATTGTATTGGACTATGAGGGTTAATGCCATTCATGTACACACGTTTATGCTCACCCATTTTCATCGACAAACACCTTCACAACATGCGATCGGAATGCCGAACCATTCAGATGGGAGGGCTACTCACCGAAATTTACTATAATACCATCTTTGTTGCCTAAATTTGATGTAATTAGACGGATGATCTGTTTTTCCTCAGTTTCACCAAAATATTATATCTCGCGCGATTTCACGTGAAGCAGGAGGCAGGATATTAGAGTAAGGCTGCTCGAAAAGTAAATCTCTAGAGAAGTTTACAGAAATCGTTTTCTTCTTTCGAAACTGTCGAAATAAATATGTTGGATGCTAAATATCACCATATTTCGCTCAATTATGATGCTTCTTTGATGTTTATACATGATATTGACGATATTTTGGACATGCCTATATGGGCGTATGAATATTATTGAGATGTGATGGGTCACCTTGTTTGGAAAAGAAGCATGGTCTGAGACATACCGAAGTGTTTGGGATGAAAGCGCTAAATTCGATCTCTATTTAAACAGATGGGCTGAAAAGTACGTATCTTACTGTGTATTTGTGGAAAATTTGAAATTGATATCTGCTATAGTTTATTTTCTATAGAATTATCTTTATTTCGTTGTCATGTCGGGAGCAAAATGGTGAGATTTCAGGGGTCATTTGTGATGACATGCAGAGTCGAAAATGGATGTACGGCCACGTGCTTCAGGCGAAATGGATAATTTCGTTCGTAGGACCTCCAAAACTTAGTCGAGTCGTTTTATTTATCGTTTTCCTGGCCCGTTATAGTATTTATTTCCTGAAAGTCGCTTCACGAAATTCTTTGTCATTTCATTACATTTTTGCTTCACAAAGGTATTGAACAAAATTTCAAAAAAAAAGAAGAAATACATTTTTTGTCATATCATGTCTCATGGTATCATTGTGTCACAAAATTTGGTCATTATAATGATAAGGGTCGTTTTTAGAAAATTAGACTTGGCAAAAAATTTCAAAAATGTCAAGTCATAATTCCCCTTAAATACGACGAAAACTTCATTTTACTGGTAGCCCACATGGCCGCCATTTTAATTGACCCATGATCCTCTGTCGGGGGGGATTATGCTCGTAGGCTCAAAATGACCCTAATATGATAACTATAAAGTCACAATGAAACCAGAAAAATATACCTACACGCAGAACGGGAGTCGATGAGCCAAACGTCTTTCTGTGTCCTGCGCCACTTTCACCAGAATCTCTACGATGCGATCATAGTCGAGCGCGTGCTGCTTGCATGGAGAATAACACATCCGATTCTTCTCGAACTCCAAATGGGCGTCGATGTTGAACTCTATATTTTGTGTTACATTTTGCCTCAGGGCACTGATATGACCTCTGATTAGTGGATTTTTGATGTCGCCAAGGTCATTCGGTGCAAAATATAGGAGAATTTCGTTGATATCTAGTCCAGCTCTCTTACACTCGGGATGAAAGCGGATGAGAAGTTCCGACAAAATTTCCCCGTCCCACGATGATGTTTTAGCAGCACTGGCTCCTATGTCGTATTCTGATCGTTCGATTTTACTGATCTTGGGGAACTTCGCCTGGGCGTCATCGTCCATCGGCTGTTTCAGTCGACGTATTATAGCATGTTTGCTGGGAGTGATGTTTGGGAACATTTCTACTGTCTGTAATCCCGCAAGTCTGAACGGATCGTCTTGTCTTGTTCAACCTTGCCGCGTTGTTTGACAATGTGACAGTGAAACCTGATCACCTTCGTACCGCTCTATTATTCTTGTATTCATGGCAACTAAATGGGAAGGAGGAATTCAAATAATCCAATTGCTCGGCCACCTGACATCATTCAAGTAACACGACATGAATTTGATTGCCAACACATTGCAGCGCTCTCCACTTTTGCCCCTATGTCCGTCGCGACAAAAACTTCCCAGTGGGGTATTTTTGAACCTATTTACATAACCAACCAAGCAGAAGATCATGCGTAAATTCAAAATGGCGACCATGTGGGGTACCAGAAAAATGATGTTTTCGTCATTTTTCTTCAAAGTTATTGTTTTTTTTGTGAGGAAAAGTGGGCAAAAGTTATTTTATTTCACATTAGATTATTATTTACTAATTTATCATACGAAGGAAACGCATAAGTAAAAAATTCGAGAAAATGAGACCGAAAAATCGTCAAAACATCCTTTTTTATAAAAGGCGGCCATTTTGGATTTTCCTATTTACCTTATCTACTAGTGCTTGACCCAAAGATATAGTTTGGTAAGTTTCAGCATTCTAACCTTAGGGATAGCGAAAATATGTACGGGGCACTTTCCGCCACTCCCCAGGCTAAGGTACACCCCAAAGTGTCCGTCCAAATAGGGTTAAAGCTTTAATTTGATTTGTGTCGGGGTTTCATATCATGATTTTTCATTCCGAGGGCTATTACACACACGAGTAATTCTAATTCCTACGAACGTCTATAGTCCATTGGGCCATTGCAATTTTAAAACGCAACCCCCCCCGTGGATGGTTTTGAAATTCAACCACCCGGTGTAAATAGGGGCCTACTTTTTTTTCGATGACCCCCTCCCCCCTCAGATATTCCGAATGCAGTTGCAATACCCCCCTCTCAAATAAAATGGTATAAAGTACCCCCCCCCCACAAAGTTGTGTAGTTTTAAGCCCCCCCCCCAATAATTCGACCCCCCCCCTAGAATACCGGTAGCATTGACCTTTGACCTATTTGAACTAATAAGAGTGCTCCAGACTTGTTATCATAGTAGTCAACATTTTCAATACTTTCTAGTGATATTTTGAATACATAGAATTCGTCTCTGCACAAGCAAAAATGCATAGCTGAAGTCTGCTCACAATGAGTCAACCCTATTTCCAGGTATATGGAAAGGGAGCCAAATGTTTTAATATTTGAATACAATTAGGCGCCTTGGTTACTAATTCAGCTTCATTGGACCACCATCAACAATTGTTTTAGTTGTAAAAACTGTCACGGTACACATATGTGTACATTAGGCTACCAGGTTAATCATCAGCATATAGCTATGCATTTTTTCGCAAAGCGTATGATCCAAAATAACAGAAATAATAGCAAATAAAACGGAGAAATTAACCACACAAATGTGTATCATTGTAACCTAGAGTTGTTACAAAATACATATGCCATGCGCTATTTTACGAAAGATCTATAATTCCATAATTCACTGTGAGTACCTTCTGTACACATATGTGTACGTGTGTAACCGTGTTAATCTATGAAGCACCCGTTCAGTAGCACCATTTGAGACTAACGGGATTTATTGGCCATGAGATTTCGCAGATGAATCAGCTTCCACGGGTGTGAAGAAATATGGTCAACACAGGAAAATATACAATGGGCAATGTCTCATGTTAGTTTTTCAGTGGTCAGTTTTTAGGTGATGAGGAATCTATAAAACATCTCATTTTAATCACTTTTAATTTTCACATTCCCAGGCATATAAACTTACCAATTATGTGCGAATGAACACATAGGTTATAAGCCAAAACGTCTATTTACATAAACGTGTCACGAAAATCTACCTAACACGTTATGTTATGGATGATGCCAAATTATATGTCTCCATTGCTGTCCCCAGAGGAGAAGACATAAAATCTTTGTTTACAAGTCTGATCAATAGGCTGTAAAATTAAACAAAATCTAACTTTTTGGTCACAATGGTATGGAACGTTTGTGATGACGTATTTATAATGATAACATATGTGTACAATAGGCATTAGAGGGCTAATGGAGGACACTAACTGAATTGAAAGTGTCTTTTTGTAATAAATTTATTGACCAATTCTTGCTGCAAGCTTTGTTACAGTGACATTTTTGGTGGCGTAATCGCAAATCTCAGGCACAAAACCATTTTTAACCAGCTTTCCACAGTACAGTGACTGTCGGACTAATGACACAATTTGTGATATTAGCTGAACTTTTTTTTGAAATAAATGTTACCGGCACACATATGGTTGACCATCCCTGCCACGATGGTCGACCATTCGCTATAGCTCATACCATGGTATTAAATGAGTATAGACTGCCTATCAATATTTTGTGCTATGGTATAAAATCATCAAACTTAATTATCATAATTAGCATTTATAGGCTACCTGTAAATAATATGTATACTATGGTACAAAATACTCGGAATTGATCCATGTGGGCTGCGAAGGTCTGGGAAGGTAACTTTAAGCTTAGAAATATGAAAATTGATTTTCAAACTTTTCAGTTTCATACCACATGGTCTGTGTCATCCACACGTGTCCGATTACATATCGCTGCAGCTATGTTACATATGCGGACCTTATTAATGCCTATTACCAATACGGCGCTTCAGCCAATCAGAAGCCATCGGGACTTCTTTCCTCGGCGGCACACCAATCAAAATGTCATCAACAAATTAACAATTTCAATCAATGGACGAGAAATAAACATCGAACTCAACTAATAGGCGACGGCGGCGATCGGAACAGTCAGTATTCAGGCGGTTCAGCTGTCGACATTCATATCGGTTACCGACATCTTAATGCAAAACAACTCCCAGAAGAGGTGAAAGGTGATTTAGATAAATGAAAACAGGCGCCAGCTGGGATATTCTATTCCAGCAAACAATCACTCTCTAAGATTCAGCATTCTAACCTTAGGGATAGGGAAAATATGTACGGGGCACTTGCCGCCACTCCCCAGGCTAAGGTACACCCCAAAGTGCCCGTCCAAATAGGGTTAAAGCTTTAATTTGATTTGTGTCGGGGTTTCATATCATGATTTTTCATTCCGAGGGCTATTACACACACGAGTAATTCTAATTCCTACGAACGTCTATAGTCCATTTGGCCATTGCAATTTTAAAACGCACCCCCCCCCCCCCACGTGGATGGTTTTGAAATTTAACCACCCCGTGTAAATAGGGGCCTACTTTTTTTTCGATGACCCCCTCCCCCTTCAGATATTTCGAATGCAGTTGCAATACCCCCCTCTCAAATAAAATGGTATAAAGTACCCCCCCCCCACAAAGCCCCCCCCAATAATTCGACCCCCCCCCCTAGAATACCGGTAGCATTGACCTTTGACCTATTTGAACCAATAAGAGTGCTCCAGACTTGTTATCATAGTAGTCAACATTTTCAATACTTTCTAGTGATATTTTGAATACATAGAATTCGTCTCTGCACAAGCAAAAATGCATAGCTGAAGTTTGCTCACAATGAGTGAACCCTATTTCCAGGTATATGGAAAGGGAGCCAAATGTTTTAATATTTGAATACAATTAGGCGCCTTGGTTACTAATTCAGCTTCATTGGACCACCATCAACAATTGTTTTAGTTGTAAAAACTGTCACGGTACACATATGTGTACATTAGGCTACCAGGTTAATCATCAGCATATAGCTATGCATTTTTTCGCAAAGCGTATGATCCAAAATAACAGAAATAATAGCAAATAAAACGGAGAAATTAACCACACAAATGTGTATCATTGTAACCTAGAGTTGTTACAAAATACATATGCCATGCGCTATTTTACGAAAGATCTATAATTCCATAATTCACTGTGAGTACCTTCTGTACACATATGTGTACGTGTGTAACCGTGTTAATCTATGAAGCACCCGTTCAGTAGCACCATTTGAGACTAACGGGATTTATTGGCCATGAGATTTCGCAGATGAATCAGCTTCCACGGGTGTGAAGAAATATGGTCAACACAGGAAAATATACAATGGGCAATGTCTCATGTTAGTTTTTCAGTGGTCAGTTTTTAGGTGATGAGGAATCTATAAAACATCTCATTTTAATCACTTTTAATTTTCACATTCCCAGGCATATAAACTTACCAATTATGTGCGAATGAACACATAGGTTATAAGCCAAAACGTCTATTTACATAAACGTGTCACGAAAATCTACCTAACACGTTATGTTATGGATGATGCCAAATTATATGTCTCCATTGCTGTCCCCAGAGGAGAAGACATAAAATCTTTGTTTACAAGTCTGATCAATAGGCTGTAAAATTAAACAAAATCTAACTTTTTGGTCACAATGGTATGGAACGTTTGTGATGACGTATTTATAATGATAACATATGTGTACAATAGGCATTAGAGGGCTAATGGAGGATACTAACTGAATTGAAAGTGTCTCGTAATCGCAAATCTCAGGCACAAAACCATTTTTAACCAGCTTTCCACAGTACAGTGACTGTCGGACTAATGACACAATTTGTGATATTAGCTGAACGTTTTTTTTGAAATAAATGTTACCGGCACACATATGGTTGACCATCCCTGCCACGATGGTCGACCATTCGCTATAGCTCATACCATGGTATTAAATGAGTATAGACTGCCTATAAATATTTTGCGCTATGGTATAAAATCATCAAACTTAATTATCATAATTAGCATTTATAGGCTACCTGTAAATAATATGTATACTATGGTACAAAATACTCGGAATTGATCCATGTGGGCTGCGAAGGTCTGGGAAGGTAACTTTAAGCTTAGAAATATGAAAATTGATTTTCAAACTTTTCAGTTTCATACCACATGGTCTGGGTCATCCACACGTGTCCGATTACATATCGCTGCAGCTATGTTACATATGCGGACCTTATTAATGCCTATTACCAATACGGCGCTTCAGCCAATCAGAAGCCATCGGGACTTCTTTTTTTCGGCGGCACACCAATCAAAATGTCATCAACAAATTAACAATTTCAATCAATGGACGAGAAATAAACATCGAACTCAACTAATAGGCGACGGCGGCGATCGGAACAGTCAGTATTCAGGCGGTTCAGCTGTCGACATTCATATCGGTTACCGACATCTTAATGCAAAACAACTCCCAGAAGAGGTGAGAGGTGATTTAGATAAATGAAAACAGGCGCCAGCTGGGATATTCTAATCCAGCAAACAATCACTCTCTAAGATGAGGGTAGATTTCAGCCCTCCCCAGCCTCATTACTCGAGATGAAGTAATGAATATGTAACACTCCAAGTTCATTACTTTTGTTCTCGCTTTGATTTTGAAATATGTCTATTTCAGTGTGATATTACCGTTTTTACAACAGCGTGAACTCTCAACATTAGCATATTACTTTTAGAATGACAAAGGATTTCGGATGTTCATTCCATCGCTATAGAGAATTTGTTCGGCAGTATGCTGGTCTTATCCATTACTACGCCTCTTGGCGAAAGGCACATTTCGGAACGGTCGCATTGATAGCTAACCCTGAAAAGTGCCTTTGCCACACGAGATTGAGGGTAGTAAAACACAAAAGCATGCAATTAAATACTTCCATTTATGGGCGTGTGAATCTGCTTGTTACACGAAATGTGGAGACAGACTCTGTTTATCGTATTGGGACTACATGAGGTGTGGTGTTATATAGCGATCCGGACGGGCATTTCATTTCCTTATCGGGTCTTGGTCTTGTCTGTCAAAAATTGCAACGAACAACTGTTCGATCAGCCCTTCTTGACTAGGATCCCCGATAACTCTAACTTCTTTCGTTTCTAAAATCAATTAATTTCAATGTCTGGTTATATGCACTGAAATTCGGCTCATCCTTCCCTTGAAAATGTGCTAACTAGATGGGATTCCATGTACATGTATACTGATCATGTAATGAGGAGATAGCTCATTATGTTTTAAATATAACAAGAGCATATATAATATATTTTATCATTTGGAAGGAGTTTATTTTCTATATATTATTTTGGAAATTTGTACCCATTCCATGATATTTAGTAAATACAACTCAATTTCATAGTGTAGTATATAATGTTTCTATACTCGGGATGAAAAATAATATTAATTTCAACTGAGGTCGCTAAACTAATTTGTTAGTGAACCAGGGAGAATTATTATATGACCTATGATTTTGGTGTGGAAAGATCATATCCCGATTTATTGGTCTACCGTTTCCGCATGTAACAAAAATTGTCGCCATATTATGGTTCTTGGTTGAGCGTGGGCTTTCATAGATAGCCGTTGACTTTTAGAAACATCGTCGGATGTTCATTAGTAGTAGTATAAGTGGATATAGACTCCCCTTTTCCAGGGAGGTAACTCTTGCATCCGACAGGGGGCGCCACCAGCTCAAGGTTATGGATTGCATCAGCATTGGCTGGATGCCAACATTTTTGTCCCCACCGGGTAAAATTTAAGGGGGTACTTGGCCGATGGGGAGGAAAACTACCTCCAACACAGAAGAGTTCCAATGGGGAGGTAACTCTTGATGCACTTTTGTGATTTTTGGCAAATGCCGGGTTATCTTCACTGATTCGAACATTTGCATATTAAATCTATACAGGAAAATGCCTGTATGGGGTATGGATTGTCCGATTGGGTCGTATGAGGTATCAATGTAAAGGATTCGCTAAAGGGCATCTGATGGGCTGGGTGTGGGGTTGAAATAGGGTCATTCTGCGCATGCGCGGTGGACCAAGGATATGGAAATAGACGTTTTGGGGTATAGGGGAGCCACTAATCGTGCAATTGGGTCATATGAGGTATCCATGTGAAGCATTCGTAAAGGGGCATCCGACGGGTGGGTGTGGGGTTGAAATAGCGTCATTCTGCGCATGCGCAGTGGACCAAGGGTATGGAAATAGACGTTTTGGGGTCTAGGGGAGCCCCTATTGGTCTGATTGGGTCATATGAGGTATCAATGTGAAGCATTCGTAAAGGGGCATCCGACGGGTGGGTGTGGGGCTGGAATAGCGTCATTCTGCGCATGCGCGGTGGACCAAGGGTATGGAAATAGACGTTCTCGGGTCTTTGTGGGCCGCTAATGGTCCTATGGAGTCGTATGAGGTATCAATGTGAAGCACACATGAGGGGGCATCCCCCTGGACTAGTGTCTCGGCCGTTGTCACCATTCTGCGCATGCGCAGACAGGGAATTGTGGGAAAAGGGTATGAAAATAGACGTTTTCGGATCTAGGAGAGCCCCTAATGGGCCGATGGAGTCGTATGAGGTATCAATGTGAAGCCTATGTGAGGGGGCATCTGCTTGGACTAGTGTCTCGGTCGTGGTCACCATTCTGCGCATGCGCAGACAGGGAATTGTGGGAAAAGGGTATGGAAATAGACGTTTTGGGGTCGAGATGGCCCACTCGTGGTCCTATGGAGTCGTATGAGGTATCCATGTAAAGCATTCGTGAAGGCGCATCCGATGAGGTGGGTGACACGTGGAACTGACGTCATTCTGCGCATGCGCAGTAGAACAAGAGTATGGAAATAGACGTTTTGGGGTCTAGGTAAGCCCCTAGTGGGCCGATTGGGTCGAGTAAGGTATCCATGTGAAGCACTTGTGAAGGTGCACTAGCGTCTGGTCCGTGTTTGACATTCTGCGCATGCGCAGATAGGGAATTGTGGGAAAAGGGTATGGAAATAGACGTTTTGGGGTCGAGGTGGGCCACTATTGGTCCGATGGAGTCGAGTGAGGTATCAATGTGAAGCACACATGAGGGTGCATCCGAGGGGCTGGGTGTGGGGTTGAAATATCGGCATTCTGCGCATGCGCAGTAGACCAAGGGTATGGAAATAGACGTTTTCGTGTCTAGGTGGGCTACTATGGGTCCGATGGAGTCGTATGAGGTATCAATGTGAAGCACACATGAGGGGGCATCCGCCTGGACTAGTGTCTCGGGCGTTGTCACCATTCTGCGCATGCGCAGACAGGGAATTGTGGGAAAAGGGTATGGAAATACACGTTTTGGGATCTAGGGGAGCCCCTAATGGGCCGATGGAGTCGTATGAGGTATCAATGTGAAGCACACATGAGGGGGCATCTTACTGGACTAGTGTCTCGGCCGTTGTCATCATTCTGCGCATGCGCAGACAGGGAATTGTGAGCAACGCCCGCCAACGCCATGCTCAACGCTTCAACGCCCTGGTGAATTAGCCCAAAAGCTCTGATTTTCATGGAATTGTCACTAATTCATTGGAAATGCAGTGACGCCTGTCAACGTCCGCCGGTACGCCCTAACATAACGCCTTGACACCATCATGATATAGACAGATGAGAGAAGACCAATAACAAAGATGAGAGAACAACAACAACGAGTTTTTTTTCATATAGTTTATTTTCCCCTCCATCATAACATACCCACGCTGGGGGAGCCGCGTTGGGTATGTTTACAATTCAAGAAGTCTCTTATCCAATCAGAGGCCACCATTTGGTCCTGTCATATTCGTTCTTGCCCGTTAGATGTATTCTCGGCTGCACTTGTCCAATCAGAAGCCGTCCTTAAGAAAGTCCCATCTTCGGCCCTGTTCGCTCTCAGCCGTTTGTTCTAATCGTCGTCGGTCAGGCCTGGATATTCGTCGGGCAGCATGTCCTGAAACAGTTGTTTGCGCATTCTGATCGCATTTTCCAGGGCCTCGGTGGATGGTAGCCCCATATTCTCTTCCAAGTGACGCTTGGTCTTCATGATGGACCTGTGTGTGGGGTCGCCTTTCATTTCAAGAGTCAGCAGGCTATACCGTTTATAGATGGCCATGGCTGTTTTCCTGATGCAGGGCCGCATTTCGGTGTACGCCTGTTGTGAGTTATCCTGTCCGTCGTCTTCGATTACCGCAGCATAACTACGAATAGATTCATCCACAATACGATCCCAGAAGGTAGGTTCTGCCTCACTTTCCTGGGATGTAGGCTGACTGTCTGAGGTCAAGCTCTCTGTATCAGTAGATAGACTGTCAGCAATCTCGGTTTCGGTATCAGTCGATACACTCTCAGCCGCTTCCTCAGTGGGCTCTGGTGTCGCATCATATCGTAATGTCTGGTGAACGTGCGTTCGCACTCAAAGCAAGTACATGTATAAGCCATGTCGACGGTTGAATCACCATCTGCTCTTCAATTCGGAACGGCGGATCGACCTCCATAGGTTCTTCCATTCGAGGATGTAGGGAAGGGAGATGAAAGGGCTCCTGGACACTGGGATCAGTCACCATCGGCTCTTCAATTCGAGGCGGGGGATCGACCTCCATGGGTTCTTCCATTCGAGAATGCATTCCCATGGGAACTGAAATATCCGGTCTGGAGAGTGGCGAGCGTGATCCGTGTATGACACTATGGTGACGTTTCAATTGACTGGGATGCTTAAAGACTATATCACACTCTGCACATGTGTGAGTGGGTACTTCGTGGCATGCACGTGTGTGACAACGTAAACTGTCCAGGCGATGAAAGGGCTTCCAGCAAGTCGTACACGTGAACATTGTTGTAGAGTGTCTGCTGAGTGAAACGTCGACTGTGCGTGTTTTGTGAATACACTTGCTTTTATAACGCCAGTCAACGCCTAGCTTAACGCTTCAACGCCCTGGTGAACTAGCTCACAAGCTCTCATTGTTCTAGACACCAAAACATCGAAATGCGATGACGCCCGCCAACGTCCGTCTCAACGCCTTAACGCCCGTCTCCATACCTGTCTCAACGCGTTATGCCATGTCTATCATCATTGGACGTTGATGTTGGAGGTTGAAGAAGATAATTTCCCGTCTCCAGTTGGGTCTCCATAAAGGTTTGAAATGCCTCATGCAGGGTCAGCAGATTCTGGGCACGGGTAGTTGTGTTGGTATCCTCATTGGATATTATCTGTTTCTTATGCAGCAGAAGACATACGCGTGTCACCCATTGGATGTCATCTATGAGCGTGATAAGATGTGAAGGCATGCGTTGGTGTTGAACGGTGACTTCACCTTGCGCTGTATCAATAATAGCATCGACATTGGCTTGACGTAAGGCTTCGGCTAGAATATCCTCGTTGTCGGGTTCAAACAAGTTGGACTCTGAAGTGGTCATGGTGAAATGAGGGGATTGATGCCGTGTGGTCTATTTATAGTGAGACGCTTTTGGTCTTAATGATGCTTTCGAACAAATGTTTCTTTTGTGCTATTGCCGTGACATACGCCGCTTTCCAGTTCATGCCCGAGGTTTTCAACATCGACGCTGTTCTTTCGATTTCCATATGGACCGGGTCCTTGTCCAACAATTTCATATGGGTCAAGAGGTCGCCATACTGCTGACGTAAAGCCCGTCGTAGTCTGGGTACCAAAGTATTATGGGCTAACATTGCGGCTTCCTCTTTCGAATACCCTTTGCGGTGAAACTTGTTTCCTGTGGCCTCCAACATCTCCCCCAGCTCGGCGTCCATTCTTTCTGTGAACAAATCCTTCCATAGCCTCGAGTTCACATTATGTTCATTCCCTTGTACGGGTACGGGTTGGTCTTTCACGGTTGGGTGGTATTCGGGGACTAATGGTATGAAGGGGACCTGTTGTACGGGAGCGGGTTGCTGTTTTCCAGGAGTGGACTCGGTGGATGGTGTAGAGGCTGCGGTGATGCCTCGCCGGGTAACAGGTGGGTCGTCAGCCGACGATCTTCGGGGGTATGGGCTTTTAAATCTACGAACAGGTAGCCGTACGGACGATTTGTCGCTCCTTGAAACGCCCGCATGAAATGGTCAATGTTCTGAGGATAAATTCGACTACCAAACACACGGATTTGAGCTCTGTCGATGGGGTTGGAGAACAACGCAAAGTATTGGCAGTTCAAGGCAATATCTCTAGACGCCTTCCCTTGAGGAAAGAGATTCTGAGTCAAATAGATGACGGACAGATTGCGATGATGGGACCCTTTGGTGAATAGGTCGGCGATTTTCTAATTGTCCTTGGCCGCACTCATCAGATCATCGACCACTACCACGTTGGTCTGCTCGGAATCGAGGTAATAGGGTTCGTCTATGTCGTGAGAAATTCCTGGGACAAAGCTCACATTCTGTAATCGCGTAGTTTCGTAGGCGGGCTGCCATTGGCTATAACACCAAATAACACGTGTCGGAGCTGGGGTTGCCACACCTTCCTCTAAGAACTTCATCACCCAGGACGTCTTTCCACATGCCGTAGGGCCGCTCACCGTCATCGTATAGGGATGTTCTACGCCACTTGGTGGACCTATAGCGGTGTCTCTTGTCCATGCGTTAGACGCATATGTCTGAGCATATTGTCGCGACGAGAGAGTGTCTTTTGACAGAACGGACATGTACTCGACATGGTACCCGGTCAAAGGATGGATACAGACTGAGGCTAATGGTGTACAAACGACCTTATATGACCACTCACTCACTCACTCACTCACCGTCGTTAATGCGTCCATGCGTTAAGACGGGCGTTGGGGACGGCTCACTCACTCACTCAGTCACTCACTCAGTCACTCACTCAGTCACTCAGTCACTCACTCACTCACTCACTCACACGCGCGCATACACTCACACTCACAGGTAACTATACCAGGTAGTTGGATGGAAAAATAGGCCGTTATCTACTCCAAATGCACTCCATCGCACCTCCGAAACTCCCGCTTTCGCTACTACTCTCACTGATGACGTCACCAGTGACGTCACAGGTGACGTGGACATCCCTTCAGGTCGTGGTCTACACCCCAAGAGCTACAAAATAACACTTCCCTAGACACATTCGGACCAATAGTGGTGCATATCGGCCTCAAAATGTATATTTCCATACTACGGCCTGCCTGCACATGCGCAGAATGACGATATTCCTAACACCCATCCACCCAGGCGGAGGCGCCCTCACGTATGCATCAAATTGATACCTCATTCGACTCAATCAGACCATTAGTGGCCCATGTCGACCCCAAAACGTCTATTTCCATACCCTTTTCCCACAATTCTCTGTCTGCGCATGCGCAGAATGTTGACAACGGCCGACACACTATTCCAGGCAGATGCACCTTCACAAGTGCTTCACATGGATACCTTACTCGACTCCATCGGCCCACTAGGGGCTTGCCTAGACCCCAAAACGTCTATTTCCATACCCTTTGTCTACTGCGCATGCGCAGAATGACGTCAGTTCCACGTGTCACCCACCTCATCGGATGCGCCTTCACGAATGCTTTACATGGATACCTCATACGACTCCATAGGACCACGAGTGGGCCATCTCGACCCCAAAACGTCTATTTCCATACCCTTTTCCCACAATTCCCTGTCTGCGCATGCGCAGAATGGTGACCACGACCGAGACACTAGTCCAAGCAGATGCCCCCTCACATAGCCTTCACATTGATACCTCATACGACTCCATCGGCCCATTAGGGGCTCTCCTAGTTCCCAAAACGTCTATTTTCATATGCTTTTCCCACAATTCCCTGTCTGCGCATGCGTAGAATGGTGACAACGGCCGAGACACTAGTCCAGGCGGATGCCCCCTCATGTGTGCTTCACATTGATACCTCATACGACTCCATAGGACCATTAGTGGCCCACAAAGACCCGAGAACGTCTATTTCCATAACCTTGGTCCACCGCGCATGCGCAGAATGACGCTATTCCAACCCCACACCCACCCGTCGAATGCCCCTTTACGAATGCTTCACATTGATACCTCATATGACCCAATCAGACCAATAGGGGCTCCCCTAGACTCCAAAACGTCTATTTCCATACCCTTGGTCCACTGCGCATGCGCAGAATGACGCTATTCCAACCCCACACCCAGCCCATCAGATGCCCTTTAGCGAATCCTTTACATTGATACCTCATACGACCCAATCGGACCATCCATACCCCATACAGGCATTTTCCTGTATAGATTTAATATGCAAATGTTCGAATCAGGGAAGATAACCCGGCATTTGCCAAAAATCACAAAAGTGCATCAAGAGTTACCTCCCCATTGGAACTCTTCTGTGTTGGAGGTAGTTTTCCCCCCCATCGACCAAGTACCCCCTTAAATTTTACCCGGTGGGGACAAAAATGTTGGCATCCAGCCAATGCTGATGCAATCCATTACCTTGAGCTGGTGGCGCCCCCTGTCGGATGCAAGAGTTACCTCCCTGGAAAAGGGGAGTCTATATCCACTTATACTACTACTCTCATTTCAAGGTAGTAAAGACTTTGTCCCGAATTGCCCATTTACCGTTGAAGGATGACGAATGTCTGGGGCACCATGCACTACACCAAGACATCCCAATAGACAGGCAAATGCACTGCGGGTTCGATTCCACCTTCACAATTATTCGACTTTACAAACCTGCCCAGTGAGCTTCGCACATTTGTATTGGCAATGATACACCGACATGTAATGCATATAACATGACATGAAATCCCATTTATCTCTCGACGAACACAATTATTGGCTAGGCTTTGGTGTAAGACCTCCCATTGAAAAGGTAATATCCTGGACAAAAGACTGACAATACAACTTGCAGCAGATCCTTTGTCAATTATATTTCGTGAGTCTTACACCAAATCGTTGCCCAATTATTCGACAATACGGCATGCACATCCTTCCAATCAGATCGCCCTGTAAAGTAATTTGGATTACAATTCTCCCAGTCACACTTCTCGAAAGAATACATCATTCCATACCGAACCGGTCGAACGTGGTTAGAACCTAGCCTTGTCCGATATTTGTGACATATTTCTACGATGGTATAATAAAATGGACATACCTCATCTCACTGTTCATCTATTCAACAGTACAAAATTTTCTAATTTAAACGGCGTATTTCTGTGTGCATATGTGTGTGCGTGTGGGTATGTGTTGGAGAGTTGCATAAGGCAGGGAATTTTTCCGTAAGCGTCGTGTCAGATTTCTTCAGATTAAACCGTCCAAGTGTCATTTTAATCACACGGGACTATTGGAGTCCATTGAAGCAAAAAAAATACGCTTTTAGTTCCCTCTGAAGACATTTTTTTCTTTTCTTTCGAGGCCCAGTACAAATACGCGGAAGAGTTGGGATCGAAAATTGGAGATCGGGAATCCACTTCTGTGGGAGTGAGAAACACATGTAAGCAATGTCTTTTTTATTGTTTCGACTCGAAACACAACAATCCTATCGTCACAAACTCAATCCTCGAATTGACAGCTGTGATAAATTTGACGTCGCGGTACATGCTCTGATCTGTCGTGCTGGGGGATTTAATTGTTTATAATCTGACCAACTTGTGGACGAATGCAGTGGAAATAAACATGACTTACACAAGAATAAACATTCGGCAACAAAAGACAAAGGTTGCTATCGAAAGTCTACGCTCGACTAGGAGCCGTAGTAATGCACAAGACCAGCATACCGTCGAAGACATTCTCTATGCGATGGAATGAACATTCGAAATCCTTTGTCATTCTAAAAGTAATATGCTAATGTTGAAAGTTCACGCTGTTGTAAAAACCGTAATATCTGTAAATTTGATTCACGACACTGTCAAAAAACCCGACATGCACGCCGACGACTAGAGAAATTTTGAACTACAGTGTGGAACCGGAAGCGTTATGGAAGCGATCGGGTCATAGGTCAAGAAACACGCATGCTCAATTTCTAAGTATGAATGCCTGCAGTGATTTAGAGAATAACGGTGTGTAGTTTAGAATTTGCAGACGTTAATGCTGTGTTTACGGCCGCAAACTGAGTTTTACATACGACGGGTCAGCCGAGTCTGTAAAACAAATATTTTCGGCAGTAAAACTGACATTAATGTTCGCAAATACTAAAATACATGGTTATTCCTATTTTAATTTCACTTCTTCCATTCGTAATTTAATAACATTATTTTAGAAATTGGTGCATTTAACCACATTCTTTTGTAACATAAAATATGCTCGCTCATCCAGCTAATATACATGTACTCGAGGATGGCTTGGAGTAAATGTGTTCGTCCAGTGTTCGTGAAACAGGCAACTGAGAGCGATCGCACAGCACGTCGAAACAATTTGTGACCGTCATTGAAACTTGTTGCTTCCTCGCTTGGCGCTGGTGATTTTTGGCTTTGGCGACCATGTTGCCTGTTTGCATATTGGGTTATCTCCCTTTCCTAGGTTAAGAGATAGGGATTTCCTTTTAAATTCTTTTAGCTGAGAATTTTGCACAGCAACATCCAGACAGGTTGATAAATTTTGATAGACATTGCGATTATCTGCAAACAGTTAGAATAAAAAAAAATGTTAAATACTAATTACATGAATTTTTCATGATTATGCCTCAAAACTAGGGCTATTCCCTATGTTTTCTGGGTTATCAAATGGAGCATGGGTCAGTCCACTTAATGTTTCCTACAGCTAAAAAAATTCACACAACCCATATTATTTTATTTGTTTTTCCTCATATTACACAATTATAAATGCAACAACACACATTATTCAAAAAGTTAATTACTTTGATTTACCAGCAGCGGACATCTTTAAGCGGATAAATGAAGGATTGTTTGGCCTGGTTTTATGTTGATGTGACTGGATGAAGTATCATTTCTGCCTAAGGGATGATGCTTCGGAAAAGTGATATTGGGACTGCTCTATCGCCTATTGGCACAGACACCGTCTTGATATGAAATAAAAATTGCTGAAATCGATTTTGAATGATATCCACTCACCAATTCTTAGTGAATATAATCATGTAATAATTTTTCAGTGTTTATTTTTAGATCTCACAAAAAAGCGATTTCGGTTCTAAACATCAAACAATTATTACACAATAATATTCACTGAGGTGGTCATTAAGAGCTAAATACAATTCCAAGATTGGTACGGCACGGTGAGTAGTAGGAAGAGTGCAAATTCATTATGAAAAAGAGGGTCAAAAATGAGGGCCATGGACTCACGTGGAGCTGACGTGACGGATCCGGTCACGTAACATCCGGGTCAAATGTCACATCCGGGTCACTTCATGTGAGGTCACTTTCGGTCACGTGACGGCCCAGCAAGACCCCAGTGACTTCCAATGTTAATATCCGGGGAAAGCATGTATGGGATTGGGGTGATCATTTTTTTTTCTTGTGGATTTCACTATGGGTTGTGGCACCTTATTTTCTTTGTCTCGCGATGCAGAACACGATAAGAGGGGTCTTAAGGCCAGGTGTTGATTTTCGCTGAAAAGTTCAGGCAAGTCTGGGGTGGACATGTTAGTTCCATTCTGTCGAAGTGGACAATGTTAGTCCCAATGGGGAACCCACTCATGGACATTTGCGGTATGGAGTGTGGCCCCTTGTTTTCTTCATCTCGACATGTAGATAACGATGGGAGGGGTCTCGTGGTCATGCGCTGACTTATTTTTTTAAAGTGCTGATGACGCATGCGCAGTAGGCAGGCAGATCGAAGTGGACGTTTTGGGGTTTAGGTGGACCAATAATGGTCCGATTGGGTTGTGAGAGGTATCAGTTTGAAACATTCGTGAGGAAGCGTCCAACTGGATGAGTGTCTGGTGAGAATAGCCTCTATCTGCGCATTCTCAGTAGAAAAATGGTATTTGAATGGACGTTTTGGGGTCGAGATGGACCCATAGTGGTCCGTTTGGGTCGTGTGAGGTATCAGTTTGAAGCACTTGTGGAGGAGCATCCGATTAGATGGGTGTGGAATGGAAGTCACGTCATTATGCGCATGGGCGGACAGCAAATTTTGAGAAAAGGGCACTGGAATGGACGTTTGGGGTCGAGGTGGACCCATAATGGTCCGAATGGGTCGCGGAGGGTATCGGTTTGAAGCTCTCATGGGGTAGCATCCGACTGGACTAGTATGTGGTGAAAGTAAGGTTATGGCGCGCATGCGCAGTAGAAAAAACGCATTGAAATGGACGTTTTCGGGTCACGGGGGGAGGGGGGGCAATATTGTGTCGATTGGGCTGTGGGAGATATCAAAGTGAAGCTCTCGTAGAGGAGCGTCCACCTGGGTGGGTGTGGAGTGAAAGTAAAGCTATTGCGCGCATGAGCAGACAGGGAATTGTGGGGAAATGGCATTGGAATGGACGTTTTTGAGGTCAAGGTGGATCACTATTGGTCGGATTGAGTCGTTCGGGGTGTAGCACTATACATAACCCGCGTTGGTCAGGATAGCCGAGTGGTCTAAGGCGCCAGTCTTAGGTGCTGGTCCCCATATGTGGGGACGTGGGTTCGAATCCCACGCCTGAAACGCAGCTTTTTCGTTGTACTTCACCATGTTGTAAAACCATTGTACAAATACAGCACTATATAGGAGTCATTATGACCACGATAACCAGCGTTCGTCAGGATTGCCGAGTGGTCTAGGGTTTTACTGGTTACAATAACGGGCCGTGTGAGGTGGGCAACGCTTGTAGGGGGAGAGTCCGACTATGGTGGCTGTTATTGGAAGTCGCATCATTCTGCGCATGCGCAGTCGAGTAGTAGCAGAAAAAGGACAGTTTCGGAGGTGCGTTGGTCAGAATGGGCCGTGTATAAAGGGGGGCAGCGCTCGAGGGGGAGAGTCAGACTGGCTACCTGGTAGTTTGTGTCTGCGTGTGTCTTGGTGTGTGTGTGTGTGTGTGTGTGTGTGTGTGTGTGTGTGTGTGTGTGCACAAACATGGTTTTAACAGGTCGCTTGTGAGCATGGGGTGATCTTATCAAGAACATTGTCCTTGTTAGGTCGACCTAATAAGGAATGCCTCGGAAAATGTCTTATTTTTATTTTTGAAACATTTCCCGTCTTTTTTCTTGTTCCGACCTGATAAGGAAATGCACACACGCAATTTGTGTATGTGCACACACTTTCTTGGCACGTTTTGTTTTATCAGTTAGCGGTGTTTTTAATATACATGTACCTTGAAGAGGTCTGCTCCTGAACTAGAATACTAAACAACAAGCTTTCCGTGGCTCTGATTGATCGAAGTACATATAGCTCGAATGCACATGCCCTGACAGAATCGGCCGGGTGGTGGCGACTGCTGGTCGGTTATCCGCCATTTAAGACCGAGATCACTGTTTGTGTGGCAAGAGAAACTTCAAAGGTATTTTCTTTGCAGCCTTTAGTCGGACTGTTTTATATTAACCGCCCTATTGAACAAATGTGGTTTACTTTTACAAGATCAGTTTTGTTGCCTGACAATCGTAGACAGATTTCATAGCGTGCAGTCAAGTGTAGATGTTGTTGTTGTAACATACTTGTCGCCCTCTTCCACAGGACCTAGTGTCAATGAAATCAATAAAACAATGGTGATTAATCAATGTCATATTAATGAAACAATGCTGATTAGTCAACGCCGTTGTTCTTACCACACGCTACCATATACACTGTCCAAATCCGTACGGTACATTCAAAGTGGCTGTCACCATGTCCACATGAGTGAAATAACCTTGCTCGAGTGTGACAAGCGCGGGCATATATCAGAGCTCAGTTTAACCAACGAGCACAAGAGTGCGGCGATGTTCCGCTTGACTAAGCCGTTGAGTCTTCACATGCATTTAGATAGTCAAATGGACAAATTTTGCTGTAAAAATCAAACCTCGCGTATTTGAAATGTAGTTTGCCATTGAACATACTGTAATTTCAGAATTTTATCTTCTGTTTATCAAAAGATATCGGCAATAAAACCTGATTATGTCCATTCGCCCAGGTTTGAAGATCAACAGCAAATCTTTCTGACGGAGGTAAGCAGACCCCAGTTACCTTGGAACACGATGCCCTATTTATGGAATAGGCTAACATTCACACATGCCTCAGTAGGCATGGATCTGTTATCGTCATTGATGGTTTTATCCTTTAGTTAATTTTACAGAAACTGTTTGCATCGTTTTATGTGTCTATTGATTTGAATCAACTTACTACTTAAATATTTCCAAAATGAAAAAGTGTCCTAAAAAGCCATATTTGAAAAAAAATGCTATGCAAACAAAATCTGCATATGATGGCATGCTTCTATCCCAAGGTTATATCCATGTTGCATGAGTGTAGAGATGCATTGACTGATGAAAAAATTAGATTAAATTGTCCGATGCAAAAGGTCTCTCCCCCACCCCACCCCCACCACTGGCGACGGGCCTGAGTCACAGGGTGTAATCATATATGCTTTCTTCCGAGAACAGTTATACGCTACAGACCAAGAGCGTCAGCGCGAAACCGTATGTTATTTTCCTATATTGAACAGCACAGTACTGGGATCGCCAATAAGTAAGCACATGAAACGAATCCTCTCGAGAAATTCATGCGTCACCCATGATCAGTTGTCTCTCAATCATTACCTGTGTCCATTCGCCATCCCTAGAGGTCACAAACCACGAAAAAACAGCCTAACTTAATATGTAGTAAATCGGCTGCGCACATATCGAGAAAACTATATTCCCTAATATTCGCCACCATAAATGACCCACCACACCTGGCTTTCCGTTCAAATATTCATCATATATTCGCCACCATTTTTTCGAGATACGGCTGTAGAAATTAGGTCATTCCGTCCGACACAATCACAGTGAATATTGGAGGCGGGCAATTCAAATGGTCCACAGTTTTTCCGTATTCAAATTGTGAAAGGTTGTTTTGATATGTTTCAGTGTTTAATATTATAGAAACATTTCAAAATATATCACAAACCTTTTCTAACCACGACTTTGTATATTGGCCAATCAAATTTTACCGGAAGTCTAGTCCTAATTATCTTAGATACCAAAAAAGAATGTTGTGGTTTGTGACCTACACATGGTTCGAATATCAAATTCAAATCATGAGTGTTTCGGATCATCATTAACTAATCTAATACAAATCGCTTGTGCGGATCCTATAAGATAAAGTATTTTCGTCAAAACATACGACGCGGATACATGGCATCCTCGACAACAGTCAACTTAAGCAATTCTATCGCCAGATACGAAACGTGTTGCCTCCATCGATCCTATACAAAACGCGATAGGCTTAAATGGCGGTGTATGGTTCACTAGCTCAATATTAAATCACCGCGCGTGTAGGCCTACTGTAAGATCTTCTAATATTCGATAATTCTCACAATACCTGAATACAGAGAGAAAATACCATGGAAAAATTCCACCCCAAAGGCTTAACGTAAGAGGCTCAAGAGTACCTCTCCCGGATTTTATCATGACAAAGATCTTTCACCAGCTGGTAAACCAGTGAAATTTATCACAAGATAATACCGTCAATAAGAGAAGTTCGGGCCTTAAGCTTATGACTTCAAACAAAGTATCGGTTTACAGTGTGGGATAGATGTCTGAAGATTAACTTAACGTCTGGAGTTTTGATGCTTGTTGGATCGAGGTGGTATTTATTATATTGTAGTTATCAGCACTTTTCCTCGTTTTGATTTTTGCATGTTCGGGGTTATTATTACCCGTCAGGCATGCCATATGGAGTAATACAGACCACCATTTTTAAGAACAACGCTCTCTGGGGCGATTCAGACAGAGCCATGCAAATTGCCCAAGGCAATCAATTTATCTTCTTATACACTTACAGGAGAAGAAATCACTACTCTCCTGTTAGGTCTGAAGTTCACATCAACCCCCTCAAAAATTCACTCTCGGCTGGATGAAGATATTGGGGAATTAGTAGAAATCCTAGACTAGTATGAATTTCATCACCAGTCCGTAGCACTGGATTAAAACAATAGGCCCCTCGTACATAACACGTCTCACACGGAACCACCAAAAGCAGGGGACAGACATTACATGTAAGACTAAGTTTTGAACAACATGGCTAAACAACTACTTGGTAGGGAAAATCATGTATCAAATCCTATTCTAGACCTCAAATCACGAAAAACAACCTAAAACTCACAAAACTATTTCAATATAATTGCAATTATCTTCAGGGATAAATTATAATATAACTATATTCCTACATTGTGAACCGAAGCAACCCTGCCAGATAATACTGACTCGGGTGAGAGCCGAACTCACGACTTAGGAGATGCCGAAATGGACTGAATTAACGAGCAGTTCCCGACTGGACTCGGTAGCTTAGATGGTAGAGCAATGGGACGGTATCCCCTAAGTTGTGAGTTCGATTCTCACCGGAGCCAGTATTGTCTGGCAGGGTGTCTTACAATTTAGAAATATAATTATGTTATAATTTATTCCAATATCATTATTAAGGAAGCCGACAAGAAAGGTGCTGATACCTCACACAACCCAATCGGACCACTATGGGTCCACCTCGATCTGCCTGCCTACTGCGCGTGCGTCATCAGCACTTTAAGAAAATCAACGCATGGCATCGAGACCCCTCCCATCGTTTTCTTCAGCTCGAGGCGAAGAAAACAAGGGGCCACACCCATACCGCAAATGTCCATGAGTGGGTTCCCTATTAGGACTATCATTGTCCACTGCGCCAGAATGGACCTAACATGTCCACCCAAGACCTGCCTGAACTTTTCAACGAAAGTCAACCCCTGACCTCGAGACCCGTCTCAGCGTGTTCTACATGTACATCGCGAGACAAAGAAAACAATGTGCCACAACCCACAGTAAAATCCAAAAGAAGAAAAAAATGATCACCCCTATCCCATACATGCATTCCCAGGAGATTAACATTGGAAGTCACTGGGGCCGTATGTAGGGACAGATAACTCTTGCTGGGCCGTCGCGTGGCCGGAAGTGACCCGGATGTGACCTTTGACCCGGATGTGACGTCATCCGTGATGTCAGCTCCACGTGCCTCCACGACCCTCATTTTGGACCCTCATTTTTCATAATGAATTTGCACTCTTCTTACTACTACGGTGTTTTTTTTATGTAATTTTTAAAGACTTTTAGGAAACAAAATTACATATTATCTTTCGAATATATGAAAATATGGGGGGGGATGTCCGGGAGGATATATCGGGGGGGGGGGTTACACACATACAAACATACTAGCCTTAGGGGAAATTTCGCATGTAATTGTGCAACATTGTAACGATCGTCAACAATGTTGTTGACAAACTCTCTTTTCGTAACAATGTTGCATAAGGCACCGTTTCCAATTATCGTTCGCGAATGAATCGTTTATTTCGTCAAATTTTCTCGATGTCGCGATTTTCCAAGGCGCGAGGGAATGGTTTTTTTTCTTCAAAATAAACGATTCATTCGCGATCGCTGTTCGAATGGTTTTTTTTTTCTGTTGGCAATCGTTTTTCAATCGAGAAAATCCTCGCGAATAAAAAGCGATATCGCGATTCAATCGCTTTTTAATCGAGAAAATATAAACGATTGAAAAAAACGATTGAGGATTATAGCCGAAAGTAGTACGCCATTGGTTCAGCCTGACTGACCCACATACACGTTCGAGCTTCTAACACTTCAGTCAGATTATATAAAGTTCGATCATTTTTTCTTCTTCCTTTTTCATTCTTTGCCTAGTGTAAAACTATAGCGTGTTTCTGCACAGTTGGCGGTTATATAGATACGATGGGGATATTGAAAGAAATTGAAAAAAAAATACCAGTATATATACATAGGAATAATGGTTATGCATATAATTATAACTTCATATTTACATATATTTTGTACGGGACACAGACCCGGATATGGTCAGATTGGGTCATTTGCACTTGCAATTTCGTCTATTATTTTGGGTATTTCTGTGTTTTAAAGCTGGTATTATTCCAGATTTCTTGTGTAGTATTTTTCGTGAACATTTTTGGCATCTGTGCGGGCTGAATTTTTGAGTTGATTCGTCAGATTTTCGCTGTACACATGGTTTTTTGTCCTACGATCACCATTTTCCTTGTGTATATAGATGGCGCTGTATTGAATATAACATTGTCATACGGGGTTTTGAGTCTTCGAAAGCACTTAATTATTAATATATAGCGCGGGCTATTTGTAAAAATTTTCACAACTGGTTAATCCAGTAAGAGATGAAATTATATACTATTCAGCTGGTGTTTGGCTTGAACTTCCCTTTGGAATCATTCATAGTTCATTTATCAAAATATAAAATTAAAATAAAAAGTATTGTACATATGCGAATCCAACCGTTATATGTGATTCAATCACCATTGTGATATGTATTTGATATAAATATGAAATCACTGCCGCGAATATTCTTATAATAAATAAAATTAACTTGATGGTGATTTTTTTAACTTATTCACATCTCAATAGTTTAAAAACTGTACCAAAACATGAATGGATACCCTTTCCTAATGTATGTTTTACTATAACAAAATATACATATTTAATTATACTATTTTTCACCTTAATTAACCTAGAAATTCTCGGCTGGAGAGCTAAGCTGTTCTGGGTTATCGCCATGCGCCCATTCACACCTCTATGAAGCCTGTGCCGTAATCATTCTGATAATGCAATCAACGACGAACTCAAATCCACTTATGACCTGTACCCGGTATTTACAAAACAAGATATTGTGACTATCATCCTGTATTGTTTATACCAAGTTGCATGAATATATGAGGAAATTATCGAAAGTATGAAGGGAATGACTGAACATTAATACATTGTCAACTCACACGAATATTGAATAAACATGTAATTTTGTCATTTACGCTTCGCCAGAGTAAATCTGAGCGCGAACGTCACAGGAAGCTGGTATATGTATAGATATTTCTAGCATACGCCCTACTTCGGCTTGTAGGAGACTATAGATCGTGAATCATATATATTATTCGGTTATCTTGCGCATTTATACAGTATAGTATAGTAATATAGGTTTTTCTATCGACAAATCCGCAATCAACATTACATGTAGTTCCCAGTTCGCGGATAGAGCGGCGTACGACGGCAACACAGCCTATGTGTCAAATATCACTCCGCCTCACGATTCTCTCGCGCCTTGAAAAAAAACGATTCTCTCGCGATTGAAGATTCGCGATCAAGAACGGATCGCGCATGGGTAAACGATTCAAAAACGATATCGCGAGAGAATGGTTTTTTCCAGAAAAGGTTCAATCGTTTTTTCTCATTTTTTTTCTCGATATCCTCGCGACTGATTCGCGACTGATCGTTTTTCAATCGCGAAAATTGAAGAAAAATCGCGACTGAAGAAAAAACGATTAATGGAAACGATCCCTAATAACATCCTTTTTAAATTCGTCGTTTCTTATAGAGAAATTGCATATTGAAAAGGACATTCTTAGTACATGTAGTATGAATGATGACCTTCTCAGTAAGAAGTTTTGTTAGGAGCTCCTCCTAAGGGAAATTTCTATGGAGAATCACCTCCTAAGGCAAACTGTGTAAGAACAGACGTGTGGGAGGAGGATATGTCCAGGGGAATATTTCAAGGGGAGGAATACGTCAGGGTGGAATATGACTGGGGGGATATGTCCGCGCCCCTAATTTCAGCCTCCTAGCATTTAGAATAATGAAAGTATTTAGAAGGATCAACCTCTCTCCCCCAGGTGCGGTACACCCTAAATCGCCCAGGCCATATAGGGTTAACTGAGGTCTAATTACAATGTACTACTCCCAGCAAGTGTTGACTGATTAAATCTCATCAAAACTATGTCCTGTGTTTTCTGTCTACTAAACTGATATCATATGTGTTGCGAGAGTACGAATTCGGGAAATAAGAAAACATGGGAATAAAAGGTTAAATTGGCAATTGATTTTGTAAAAGTTCGTTGAAGTTACAACAAAAACTGTAGCATAGAATTCCACAACAAGTATTTCTGAAGCCTAACAAAAATGTTTCCCTGTAAACAATGTGTTGACAAAACTACACCAGTGTGTTTCTTGAAAGGCAGTCCAATAATCAGAAACTCGTAGTTATTGGCAAGAAAACCTAAGTTTACTCAGACAATTTAGGTTATAAAAAGGAAAACCATGGTTTTTGAATCCTGAAGTTAAGTTAACAGTTGAAGACCGAGGTTATCTACCAGAAAACCCCGAGTTTCTCTGTCCTTACCTCGAGTTTCTGTTTCTCAAAACCGAAAATCACAGTTATCCCTCGATAACTTAGGTTATAAAACCGGGAACCTAGGTTTTCGAATCAATAACTTATTAGTTAACAATCGATAACTTTAAGGTTATCTAGCGAGTTTCTCTTTCAACCTCGAGTTTCTTTTTTATTTTTGGACATTCTTCGTTCGATAATAAACCTAGGTTTTCGAATTCATGGTTGTCGTAAACTGAAACTCGACTCTTAACTTCGAGTTTCGATATCCGGTTAGCCTGGGTTTCGTGCCATTTTCTGCATGTTTATCAATCAAATCAGCAAAAGTACCACGTGTCAATATTTATGAACCAGGATCAAATAGTGATAAGTACGGTGGCCCATAGACGACATGCTATATTTTTTTAGTTTTGAGTTTATTTTTTTTACGTCTAGGTTTTATTTGTTTTGTGTTAGGTTTCATTCTTTTCGTTTTAGATTTATTTCTTTAGTTTTCCACCTGGGTGAAAACCTTCTCACCCGGGTAAACCTTCTGACCCAGGTGGAAGCGTCTCCGGGTGAGAAGGTTTTCACCATTGTGTCCTTGTTTTCGTTCCCTTGCACTGACATTGCGGCAAAATGGAGGGTGCTTCGTTCAAAAGTATAGATGATGTCAAACTGAACTTTTATGTTTGCTAATGAAGTCGATAAATGATATTTCACGTCTTGCATGTTTTATATAAGTTGTATTTTCAAACCCGAGCTCTCTGCGAGCACACAAGCTTGTCATGTCTATAACTAGGCCATATAAAATCTTGTGCATGGGCATTCTGCTGCCGGGTGGATTCGAGAATGCCCGTTCTTTCACAAAGCCAGTTACCGTCATTTGAACTGCACCATCATTATATATCAGTAAGTTATTTGTGTATCTGCACTGCAGAATTGTATTGCCCCGCATCATTCGTTGATTCAAAGAGTTCGGTAGCTAAAATCGATCACGCAAGTCAAACCGCCTAAGACGAATCGTCCAACGCCCTGTGTCAGATCGTCCAATGTAGATTTTGGTGCTTATTGAGGCTGTTTTTTTTTATTTAGTAGGGTGAGGTTTAGGTTTGTCCTGATACCTCTAATCGATGCCTGATAGGGTAATCCAATACGATCATTGTACATTTAAAGCTCATTAGGCTAAACACATAAGATGGAGATGAAGTCGCGCCTATCACAGCTCACGATGAGGCTAGGTTAAACATCATCAACGGGACTAATAGTGAGAAATGACGAACGAGAGAGTAAACGATAAGTTGATAAATTTTGACCTGTGTTATCTCTCGTGATTGTTTTGAGTCCCACACTAGTTATGTGGAGGTTGGAAAAACATAATAGATGTAATATGACTAGCCTCAACTGTTAGCCTCCTTTTCTAAACGATGTCCGACTAGACGCTTACCTCCCCTTGACTCGCGCGTTTCTCCAAGCCATCCTCGTCTTAGGATAATATTAGTGAGATATGATAGAGTTTAGATCATCCTGAGCAAATAATTCGGACTGATTCTCAAAGTAAAATTATTGCTATCTTATCAGCTTGAACATAATGTCGATCTCAAATTTCAGTGAAGAAAGGACGAAATAGTACAGAAGCAATTTTTGTTTCTGTTTCGGTTCGTTGGTACGAGTTTCTGTTTCGGCTCGTTGGTACGATCCGGGAGTAGTATATAACATCCCGATTGACTCTCATTGACCTCTGACCTCTGTGGAGGTCACGTGGAGGTGGGGAGGTGAAAGGTCAATGAGTGCACTCGAGCATGTACTGACCTGTATCCTCTCATCCCGTCCATCATCTGACTTTGGATCATGTTTAGACATGTTTCCGTGGTGATGCGGTTTGGCGGTGAAGCGGTCTGCCTCCGCGAACAGAAAGTAGTCCCAAATACGTGGGATTTCGTGAGAATGTTCGGCAATCTTCAGGGGCGAGAGGGACCCCTAGTAGCCCGATTGGGTCGAGTGAGGTGTCAAAGTGAAGCGCTCCTCCAGGGCCATCATGGGTGGCTGTATGTAAAATTAGGATTTGTCCCGAAAATATAAAAAGCGGAACACGGACTTTATCCCTAAACTAGGGGAAAACTCCTATCAGCCCTATCCAAAAGGGCTAATATCGGTCCCCGGGCTTATCGGGGTCTGCCTATCAAGCCATGGGTGGGTGCATGTCAAATCAGGATTTTTTCCCGAAAATATAAAAAACGGAACACGGACTTTACCCCTAAACTAGAGGAAAACACCTATCAGCCCTATCCAAAAGGGCTAATATCGATCCCCGGGCTTATCGGGGTCTGCCTATCAAGCCATAGGTGGATGCATGTAAAATCAGGATTTTTTCCCGAAAATATAAAAAAAACGGAACACGGACTTTACCCCTAAACTAGGGGAAAACACCTATCAGCCCTATCCAAAAGGGCTAATATCGGTCCCCGGGCTTATCGGAAAATATATGTATATATGTTTACGGGGAGAAGATTAATAGGGGCTGCATGTGTCCCGCTCTTTAACCCAGACTATATGTCAAAATCAGTAAATAAATAACTCCTGTTTCAACTTCAAACTTCAGCTGGAACGATCATATGCAAATCACTCATCCCATCAATAAAGTGACCCGTGTCTCGGTCATGTATATACACGTTTTGCAAGCATATTATAGATGTATCGTAATACACGAGTCATAGGATTTGCCACTACTTGTTACACTAGTTCCATCATAGATTAATAATGTTACAACATTAATAAATGTACTGCATATTCTAAAATTAATAAATGCACTGGATAATCCAATACATGTGTTTCTCTTGAAACAGGTTTAGTCATTTGCACGGACGTGGGTGTTCCGGGTCAGATCAACCGGCTGATAACTAACTTTATCTGACGTGGAACACCTGAGCACATGCAAATCCCGTTGCAAGACGGGTGATTCCAGAAAAAGAATAACTCGCGCGAGACAATAGAACCTGTGTGTCTGATACGTCCCAAAATGGGTTAACCCTATCTGGCCTGGGTTTTTTGGGACCTGTTGTGGCCTGGCGGGGGGGCGGGATGCTTTGATGAGGGTGCGAAATGCTCCCCCCTCCTAGTTATCTTTCTTATCCCTTGCGCTAGGGCTGCTGAAACTTACCACACTATACTCATACTCTTGGGTTGAGTTCTACCAAAAAATATTAAAAAAACCCAGGATGGCCGCTGTGATGACGTCACAGTGACGTCATTTTCAAAAACGGCATTTTTTGGTCGATTTTTCAGTCAGATTTTCCGAATTTTTTATTTATGCAATTTCTCCGCAAAAACTGATAAATTAGTAAATATTAATGTGATGTGAAATAAGATAGTTTTTGTATGCTTTTCATCGCGGAAAAGCAGAAATTTTGAAGAAATATGACAAAAACATCTTGAATTTTTCCATGATCCTCTGCTCGAGGGGTTATGCAAATAGGCTCAAAATGACCCATACAGTCACAGTGTTTGAGCTCTCTGTTTTTTGTCGTTCCGGAGATAGCGCAGAAAGTTTGGTAGGGGGGTGGGCAGGCCAGGTAGGGTTAAAGCCAAGGATGATTTTAGAAACGAAAGCAGTTAACGTTATCGATGATTCTAGTCAACAACGACTGATCGAACAGATGTTCATTGCAATTGTTCACATGGCGAGGAGGCCAGACAAAGAAATTGAATTGATAATACAACGCTTTCTTTCCTGATCGCTGTACACCGCCACATCAACTATAGTCTCCCAGGGCCGTAGCCAGGATTTACTGAGGGGTGGTTCGCTTTCACTCCAAAAGGGCACATCAGGGAGTTCGCTGTATGGGAAAATGGGCAAATAGGGGGTTCGCTTCAGTTTGAAAAGGGCATTTATCTGAGAAAAATATATAAAATATCCGAAAGGGGGGTTCGACCGAACCCCCAAAAACCTCCCTTGGCTACGGTGATGTCTCCATACGAGAAACACGGTTTGTCCCCACATTTCGTGTAACATGCAGACTCACACGCCCATATTATAAAGGAAGCATTTAATTGCGTGGGGTTTTACCACCCACAGTCTCGTGAAGCAAAGGTACACCTTTAGCTATCAATGCGAGTTTCGCTATGTGCAATTTACGAAGAAGTCCACTGTAATGGACAAAAGCAGAATACTGCCGAACAAATTCTTTATTGCGATAGAATGAACATTCGAACTCCTTTGTCGTTCTAAAAGTAATTTGCTAATGTTGAAAGTTAACGCTGTTGTAAGAACCGTAATAACAGACCAGAAATGTGTAAGACTCACGGAATATAATTGACAAAGGATCTGCTGCAAGTTGTATTGTCAGTCTTTTGTCCAGGATATTACCTTTTCAATGGGAGGGCTTACACCAAAGCCTTGCCAGAAATCTAATGGCGTTTTCTTCTATCCCACGACATTTGGACCGTGGATTCAGTTGCCTTATCACCTTGCTCGTGTAACACGACCTCAATTTAATTGCTCACGCGACAACCTTGGACCTGGCATAGCAAGCTTTAATATGGCGTATCGGGTTACATATAGGATTTGACGCCTTGCGCCATATTCCCGATTTCATAATAATTGATAACCTGCCATGTTGCTGAATGAATGCACTAATCGTCACGTGATTGAAAGGGGCATATAACGCGATTGACGTTTAGATCTATTGGTGTAACACCAAGGTGGACACATTTGAACTCGTAGATGCATTTTCTCTTTGTCAATATTTTGAAATAATCATGTTCCCGCAAGCTGAAAATTCAGGCATATTAGGCCTTGGAATATTAACTGTTGATGTTTAGATAAATGAATGATTATACAAATTTGTAAACTTTTCCCATTCTTATGTACCAGAACACACAATCCAACGAAAAGTATCTTTAAAAGGTATGATACTAATTTCCATCATATCAAATTCCGGATTAAACATATACCTCATACATATTGCAGTGTCCATTTTAAAAATAGTGTTATACAGGGCATTGAATATCACTGAATTGAAAGTTTGAAAATAGTATTCCTGTGAAAGCGAGCGAAAACTTCTGCAGATGAAATCGGGATATGGGGGACAACTCCTGTTTCAACTTTCAACTTCAGCTGGAACGGTCATATGCAAATCACTCATCCCATCAATAAAGTGACCTGTGTATCGGTCATGTATATACATGTTTTGCAAGCATATTATAGATGTATCGTAATACACGAGTCATAGGATTTGCCACTACTACTTGTTACACTAGTTTCACCATAGATTAATAATGTTACAACTTTAATAAATGTACTGCATATTCTAAAATTAATAAATGTTCTGGATAATCCAATACGTGTGTTTCTCTTGAAACAGGTTTAGTCATTTGCACGGACGTGGGTGTTCCGGGTCAGATCAACCGGCTGATAACTAACTTTATCTGACGTGGAACACCTGAGCACATGCAAATCCCGTTGCAAGACGGGTGATTCCAGAAAAAGAATAACTCGCGCGAGACAATAGAACCTGTGTGTAACTGAAGTTAGCGGAGAGAAAGAGAAAGGGCCTGACGAAATTACGCGCTGACGCTGAGCAAATATTAATGATCCATCACTGGTGTCACCCTCGCCCCTAATCAGTCCTGTATGCATTATTATGCTTCTCTCGTGATTTCTTACAGGAGGGATGAACCTGGAATCCCTATTTTGAAAATATGTATTTCATAGTTACGCCACTCTAAATAAACGTCACGGTATATGAACTACTGGTATGTTCAGAAATATCTCAGATCGAAGTGAAATAGAGACATTATCACGGCGGTCAATTATTAGTTCGGTATTCAACTTAGCATGCTGTCGGCGATTTTTTATTGATAATAGTCTTAATTTTCCTGGAAAATGTGTGGTTTGCCAGAAACCGCGTGTTTGTTAGGCCTATTGTTATCTCCCCAACAGATGTAGACGAATTACTCAGCTCGCAGAACTTAGATATTGGGGACTGCGTGCAATAAAGCTTTTTAAATTGACGTATTTCAGTCCAGCGTCCACTCCACGTGTACAACATTTCGCTATGAAACAACTCAGTTGATATGTTTTTGCATAAATCTGAAAATACTGTGTCATTGGTTGTTTATATTTACAGAATTCGTGACACGCTTTTATTAGATCCGAACAGAAACATTTTGGACAGCTGTATCTAAACAAATAATATTTCATGATAAATATGCTATGCTATGAAAAGCCGATTTTATCCAAGGTTACCATGGTTACCATGGATGAAGTTTCGTTTTTCAAATAAATAGTCAGTTTATGTATATATCGATTTAGGCAGTGTTGGTATTGGAACAGTAAACCATAACCGTAATATTTCTACACTGACAAAAAATCCTTAAAATTCAAGGAATATTCCCCGATTATTCCCTTAAAATTCAATAAGGAATACTCCGTAGCATGTTAAGGAAATTCCTTAACATGGTAAGGAATATTCCTTATTTATGTTGAGGAATAATCCGCTGGTGTAATAGTTGGGGAATATTCTTAAAATTTTAAGGATTTATTTTTCTGTGTAGTTGCAAGAAGTAACCAACCACAAGCGACATTACTAGACACGTTTTTTTAAGGTACAGTATATCTGTATATCGCGGGAAATCTGTTTGCCGAACTGTACTGTTCATCCCACGGGGGATTGCCCCTTAACCCAGATGAAGAGTTAGTGTAGTCTAGGATATACGGAAGGGGAAACAACTGTATCGATGACCTCGCTTGACCTCGGTCGATCTGCTGGTCTTCAACTGACTGAACTACGCCTTTCTTAAATCATCCAACCCTCAACTGTGCATATTCGAACAGCCTATACCATAATAAAGCATTGTATCACATAAAGCATACCTGTGTTTGTTCAAAACGGCTGAAATTAGGCGACTTCCTGTATAGTCCGGTAGCCAAATCGCAAAAAGGGGTCTAAATAAGGTTTTCGTAGCACCCCCCGCGTAGATTTAGTTTGACCACTGTTTATGAATGAGTATCATCTGCTGGTCAGTTCTAGACCTGATGTAGGCATCTACGGTGGTGCCTAAGGTCACAGCATGCATTTCTTCATCGCTGTCTGAACAAGACAAAATTAACTCTAAGATGGGGGTAGGGGTATTTATGAACGTATATCTTTTTTATTCTTGCATTAAACTTTCTGTAACTTCCCATATCTGACCTTTGAATAATGTTCTATTAGATAACGTAATCCAAGTTACGCCTTTTACGTTTTTTACGTCAAGGTGACGTCATAACTTGGAGGGTACATTTTTCCTCGATTTTTTTAGAAATGAGACTCAATTTTTTGTTTTGCAGTTGCAGAAACTCTTTTTGCATTCTGCCTGATTTGTATTTGTGAAAGATCATCCTCTCTTCGTTAATTCTAGACCTGGTGTAACCATCTAATATGCACTTCATGTATGCAACATAACCATGTTTAACGGCACCAGAGCATGAGAAATATGAAGCCGAAATAGGGGTAGGGGTGATTACGTTCTAATATTTTATTTCTCACCGATCCTAACGCAATGAAATTTAACACATATTTAGTCTGTGTACGGATCATTCAGATAAAGCAATCCGATTCCGATTATCTTCAATGTTGGTGTCACTATGTCGTTATTATCACTATGGAAGTATTTTTTTCTGGACCTTTTGTTATAATTTTCCGGTGTATTGTTACCCTGTTAGCTTTTGCGTGATGTGTGTATTCAAGACCACGAATGGATGACTTACTTGGAACGGGGTGTTGACGTCTACGGTAATGAGTGAGGTCGCATGATGCCTTCTCCCAATGCGCTCGAAGTAACACAAAAACAAACAAGGAATGGGGGTAGGGGTGATTATGCTTCGATATCTTCTTCACACTTGGGTCTAGAGAGCCCAAGCTTTTAATACTTTGTGGTTGGATACTAGTTGAGCAAAACGAGAAATCAAACTTCCAATACTTCTGGAATGAAGTCTCTGTAATGTCTGTTTTGAACTCTCGTGTATATTCTTTATAGCATAGTCAGTGTTACAGGGCTATATATCGTCGCTCTGAAATATTTGTATCTAATACCGCCCAAGTCAGTGTTAGGGGCCGCGTGGTCATGTCATTCAATATATCCACATGAACAATCACCATAAAAGCGGGGTTGAGATAAAAATCATCACAGGGGTCACTTTTGGTTCTTGTTTAGAAATATGCAGTCAGTATATTTGTCTGTGGGGTAATATGACTTCTTGTCAGTACGCCGGCTTCGTTTCTCACCGCCCGTTTAATTTTACGTTTAATTATGGTATGTGTTTAATATGTTTCACACATGTTAAACTCTGCTCGACTTAGGTTAAGGATTATCAATTAGCTGCTAGTGGTCAACTCTTATCCAAGAACGACTTT
>JAVTVY010008951.1:0-45676 GCA_036873755.1 Hanleya hanleyi
GTATTACGCAGCGCGCCCCCGGAAGTGGGCCGGGCCCTGGTGCGCGGCGCGGATGCCGACTTGGTACGGTGTTTGTGTGAAGTCGCCCATAATGTGTTAAAAGGCAATGTTCCACTCAGTCCTCTGCAGAAAGGGAATTGCAACGGCACAAGGCGGGTCTCCGAACGTTGGTCAAGAAAACGGGCAGTGTCAAGAAAAAGAAACAGGTGTTACAGCGAGGTGGATTTCTCGGCGCACTCCTCGCTCCCTTAGCCGCTACTGTACTGGGCCCGTTACTCGGGTCCATCTTGGGAGGACGCTAAAAACATGGACCATACGAAAAAAATGATGCTGGTCGAACCTCGACTGTTACAGAGTTTGCAATCTCCCTATCCCGTCCCGGCCACAGTGCAACAACTCCAGTCTCTGGATGAAGAGATGAATAATATACTGCAACGTCGACTGCCCGATCACGAGAAAATTCAACTCTACCATCATACGCTGAACCGGTACCAGACATTTATGGATCAATATAGAGGAGGAGGAGGCGGAAGTAGTACTAGTACGCCACCACTACCTCCCACCACCACCACGCCTACCACACTCCCACCCCCACCGTCATCCTCGGCCTCACCTGAACTGGAACAGGAAGTGTTGGCCAGTGTGCCTAAAGCCTTCAAGACCAAGGCGCGTTTATTGTTGGACCGGGTGAAACAGAATGCCGATATGGATTGGAATGCGGAAGGAAACCTGCTGATTCGTAACCAAGTGGTGCCGGGGTCTCATATGACCGATTTGATCAACGATATGGTGCGTTCTCGCAAACACTCTAATCCCCCGGGCTGGGAAGCCTTTGCTCAGGCGTTAAAAGACACACACACCCATCAAGAATTGGTAGGCAATCGTGAACGCTGGAAGTGGATGCAAGCCCTCTCTCGACGTCTCCCCACTACCCGGGAACGTGAATGGCAACCGCAGACACCGCCCAAAACACCCTCACGGCAAAAAATACGGCGATTTCACCCCTATGCCACCCCTATACCGACCACACCACAGCCACGACGATCACGACGCCGAGGTAAGGCGCCCAAGGGCTGGGAACCGTACTAATAACTCCTATAAAACCCCGGTGCAGAAGCCAGAACAACTCAGTCGTCGTCATGTTTTACCTGACGTTGCCCAGTAATAGCTCATTCGACGTGTTTCCTGGCAACACCTTGACCAAGTATGTCACGCAATTACCCCAACCGTTACATTTACCGGGACGCTGGGAATGTGGACTGGTGGATATTCAATACCCTTATTCATGGTACAATGTACAAGACGGAGAAGTATGGTACGAAGTGACCTACGAAGATAAAGTCTACAAACTGACGCTTCCCCAAGGCCAATACGATACACCGCAGACGTTCATACAGGGTCTGAATGGCTTGATGGAGTACAAGGCCCTAAAGTTCAGCACGGGTGATGCAACACGCCTGATATCCTTGAACATCAAGAGAGAGATATTCTTCGATGTCAACGTACACAACGACAGGAGCTCTATCATGCTGACCGCTAACGCGAATGTGAAACTCAGTCCTACACTACAGCAAATGTTAAGGATGCCTCACTCCGTCTACAAGGGGGCCACCATTGTCAACGGGGATTATTTGATGGATATGAAAGTAGGTATGTACGCACTGTACGTCTACTCGGACGCCGTGGACAGCCATATTGTGGGTGATGTGAACACACCTCTGTTACGGGTGGTGCCCATTACCAAGACGTATGGCGAACAAGCCACCGAGAGTTTCAACCATATCATGTACCTGCCCGTACGACATACCGATATCAACACGATCAAGGTGGATATAAGAGATGACAGGGGACGGCCGATCCCATTCGAACGAGGAAAAGTGGTGCTGACACTTGCTTTCCGACAAGCTCGCTCTCCTCACTTCGAATAATGTACGTGCCTTACCAGTGCCATACGCCCAGCTATGCCGACTACTACAAGAAACAAACGGGCGGAAACTTGCCCGTGTTTAGCGGGGCACGCATGCAACGCGGTCACGGATTGGGGAACATCCTGGGCAGCATTGTGAAAACGTTTTTACCCATGGTGACACGGGGTGTGAAAGCGGTAGGAAAACAAGCGGTACGCAGTGGATTGCGCGTGGCCGGTGATGTGATGGAAGGCACAGCACCCCGACAAGCCTTGAAACGCCGGGCTAAAGAAGCGGGCAGCGTCTTGATCGCCAAAGCCCTTAAAAGACAAAGACCCACACTCCCCAGATTCATTCAACGTCCAACACACCGACGACGCACACCCCAGAGGAGAAGGACTACGCCCCAGAAGAAGAATAAGAAAAAGAAGAGAAGTCATAGTAGGAGAGACATCTTCGCATAATGGCATTCATTCACTCCGAGTCGTGTCCGTCTACCAACAGTGAATTGGCTTTGTGGACTATTCCACCTACCCAAACCAGTATAGCCGAAGGACGTTGGGTAGAACATCGACCCCTGGCTAGCCTGACGGGGATGGGGCCCGTGGAATTTACCATTGAAAACAAAGATACGGCCTACCTGGATTTAGCCCACACCTACTTGTACGTGAAAGCCAAAATAACGAAAATGGATGGAACGGACATAGAGGCCGATAAAGTAGTAGGCCCGGTGAATCTTTGGCTGCACCCCTTGTTCCAACAGGTGGATATAAACTCATCAGTACGTCCACCAATACGTACCCGTACCGAGCCTACATGGAAACGCTGTTGTCGTACGGTATTGATGCCAAAGAATCACACTTACAAGCTGAGCTGTACTTCAGGGATAGACCCGGATACCTGGAAAACATAACCGGTGGCAATGCTGGGTTCGCGTCACGCAAAAGACTGGCAGCCCAAAGCAAGTCCATCGATATGATGGGACGACTGCACGCCGATCTGTTCATGCAAGACCGCTACATGATGAACGGTGTAGCCATCAAGATCAAGTTGATCCGGTCCTTACCCAAGTTCGCCTTAATGGCCGGTGGAGAGGGCGATATCGATTACCAGATCGTCATTGAAGATGCAGCCCTGTTTGTCCGTACGGTAGATTTGCAACAGGGCGTGTTGCTGGGTCACATGGAAGCCTTAGCGAAAAAACCAGCCCTATACCCCATCCGACGCGCACAGACCAAGGTGTTCTCTGTGCCATCAGGTACGATGATGGCCAATCGTGAAAATTTATTTCTAGGGGATCTGCCTAAACGTCTTACCCTGGCGTGTGTGACCAACACCGCATTCAATGGAAATTGGGCTGAGAATCCGTTCAAATTTCAACATTTCAACATTAACTTTGTGGCACTGCACGTGGCCGGCCATCAAATTCCAGCCCGGCCATTACAACCGAACTTTACTAAAGGAAACTATGTGCGGACCTACCTGAACCTGTTTACAGCCACAGGACAAAACAACCAGGACGAAGGCAATACCATCAGTCGAGACGACTTTAAGAAGGGGTACACATTGTTCGCCTTTGACCTCACCCCCACCTTGGAACACGATCATCAACTGGCTTTGTTCAAGAAAGGAAACCTACGGTTGGAACTGCGTTTCTCCACCCCTCTAACCAACACCATTAACGTGATTTGCTACGCCGAGTTTGATAACGTCATCAGTGTGGATCACCAAAGAAACGTGCTGTGTGACTTCGCCAGCTAAGATGGATACAGAGCAGCTGATGAGCATACTCCAGCGAGATCCCAAGATCCCCTTTCGAGGTGTGTTTCCACGCAATGTGTTTCCCACCTACTCTACCACCCCCGCAGCCTACATCCTGAATACAGACACGAGGAGTCGACCCGGTGAACATTGGATAGCTGTGTACGTGGACACCCAAGGCCAAGGCGAATACTTTGATTCCTACGGACTTGCACCCCTCCATGCCGATTTGGTGAAATTCATGGACGTCTCCACGACAGAGTGGCGTTGGAATACGCAAAGATTACAAGGCCCCTTGAGTAGTGTGTGCGGACGGTACTGTGTGTTTTATCTCACTCACCGGAGTAGAGGACATTCTATGCCTACCATTGTACATATGTTTGATGATTATTGTCAAGCCGAGGACCGTGATGTCCTCGTCTATGACTGGACGGCCTCTCGTTTTAATGTGCATGCTCCATTTCTCTGGTTAACTTAAAAAATGTACTGCGCGTGCGCGCAGACCCCTTGTTTATTATTGTTATGACGTTGTTGTTCTGACGTTCTGTTGAATAAAAGATGAAAAAACACAATGATGGGTTTTGACTTTCTCTTTTTATTTAAGTCAACAAGCAAGGATTAGACTATACAAATAGAATACAGGGTACAAAATAGTAGGGGTTAAGGTACAAAAAAGTTCTGCCAGGAGTAGGATTCGAACCTACGACAGCATTCGCCGACCTGCATTTACACACAGGCGCCTTAGACCACTCGGCCATCCTGACTTTTACATTTGTGTATCAACAGTTATAGGTCGACATTGTTTTTTACAAGTCCAAGTAAGTGGTGCTCACACCGTCGGCCAATACTTTTCGTTTGGGATAAAAGAAAGTAAAGGCGTCTCGTTGCTGGATATAGGTGCGCATCTGGTGGTCGACGACCCGGAATCCTCGGTTAGTCCCACTGGCACTGGCCTGGCTTTGCAACACGCCCAGGTAGAGAGCTTTGTCGATGTTGGGATCGCGCCGGCTCACCCCTTTACAACTAAATTTATTTTCCTCGCCTCCATCTCCTCCGTAACAGTAGTAGGTCTTAGAGGAGAGCGCAATCATAGCATCCCCGCTCCACTCCAGCTTGAAGAGCCCGGGTGTCCGCTTGTCGTAGGTGTAGTGATCGCGTCGGGGTAGCCACTGGTCCCGTTCCGCCTCATATTGTGCCCGTAACTCGGGTTTGACGAGTGACTCCCAATCCGGGTTGGAAACGGCCATGTAGGCCGAATCGGTGTCCATTTCCATGAGTTGCCAGTCTGAGGGATTAAAATACACACCCATAAAATCATATATGAATTCCAGCATCCTCAGCTTGGCCACCTGATAGACCATACATCCAATCTGCAGGGGTAAATTGTACCGGATAGTCTTCTTGGCTGAAGTGACTTCATAGGTGTCGTCATCGATCACCTCCACGGATCGAAACAGAGGAGAATTCACTCTTTTGCGGGCTTGGGTAGTAGTACAAATGTTCACGTTGACGTGCTTATCCTGGTTCGTAACTGTTTTTCCATAATAACCATTGCCAGTGAGTTTCCAACATTCAGCCATGATGGCCTGACTCGGGTCTTGATCACCTTGACGACGGGCCTTCGTCACGAGGTCGGCATTCTCCGCAAAACAAGCCTCAGGTACGTACTGTATCACTTGATATATTTGAGTAATTTCCAAACCGTGGTTCATGTACCACTGCAGTAAGGGCGTGCCCAGCAAGATTTTCTCGGCCCACATACTTCCAATCAACATGCGGCGAGGTTTAGGCAAACACTCGTGTTGCTCCGCATAGGCGCCCATGGTCTCTCCAATGTCAGCCCGACCCACCAGCGTGTTCTTGAAGATAGGCGGACACTGGGCGAAGAGGGGCTTGAGAGTTTCGGGAACATGCAAATCACATTCTACAAAGCCGTAGAGCTGTCCCGAACGAATGGCGTCCAACATCTGGGGCAGACTCAGCAGTCGCCGACGACTCAAGGGGTACTCACGTTCTTTTAGGAACCGTTGTAAATGGGGCAGGGCCTGGCACATCGTGTGAAATTCACACTCCCACATCTCAATCAGATGGTATCCTCGCTCTTTGACATAATCTCCGTTGGCCACTACTTCGTCGCGTAATTCTTGCGGTGTTTTTCCACGTCGCTCATTGAAGCGTCCAGCGCTGAAATGACATCCGTGGCCGTGCCAGTAACAGCCATAAAACTGGAATACGGTGGGTTTATTGTGGAGTATAGCAAACCCATCGACGGGGAGTCGGCGATCTCCTATCCGCTTCTCTGTGGCGTTGGTCTGGTGACGAATATAAATTCCCCGTCGATAGGCTTCCCAGTCCAACCACTGGTCGGCGAGATGTTTGTAAGGTGTCCGTTGCGGTGTAAAATGCCGACCTTCTGCCAAACAACGCGTATAATGACCGCTGGGCATGGGTTGGGCGAGCGACCACAAGTACAAGGCATTCGCGTCAAACCCAATGATTTTGGCACACGGTTTCCCACTGGGGAGAGTAGTCACATCCTTCTCATGGTAGCGGTGAAAAATAAGGCTAGGCCCGCCCACAATGTTCTGCTTCAAACAATCGTGCATCTGCATCTTTTCGTTGTATGAGTGAAAAGTACGTAGGACACTCTTGAAACAGATGGCGAAGCGCCAGACCGGGTAAACTCAAGCACTCCTTGAATATGTCCACATGCATTTGGCGACGAAAGAGTTGCACCATTTTCTCGGCCGCTTCGAGAAAGGGAACCACATCTAGGTTGTTATACCACACCAGGAAATCTCGCAACGTCTTCATGCTGTGGCAGTTCCACACTTGTTGGAGTTCGATGTAGGTGGCCTCCGGCAGAGCTTCCCCTTTCAGGTCATTGTAAAACGCTTGGCGGGGTGGCAACTGGGTGTCTTCTAAGCGGTCCAGGCTCGTCATATAGGTGTAAGGAAAGTAACCTTTGGTTTGTGCACAGTCATAGGCCTTGACCCACTGGTCATAGCTACAATTAGGAGCTAAATAGTTCCGTACATCGAGAAAATGCAGTGATGTAGTAGTGAGGGCCATGTGGTTATTGATCTTCTTGATCACCGACTTGAGGGTATCGGACTGCGCCAAGTAAGGGTAGAGAAATTCCTTCACCATGTTCAAGTCGTATCGCCCCGAATTGAAGCCGAGCACCGGTAACTGACCTAGGTATTGTAGGAACCGTAACTTCAATTTCGCCGCATACGGTTTCGGTAAAGGGACATCCTGCGACTGCAGAGGCTGCGACTGAGATTCCGGCTCCGACTCGGACTCGGACTCTTCATCATCGCTGAACGCTACACCGGGTTCAGGAATGCGGTCGTCCAGCTGGGCCAGTACGTCCTCGAACTTGGCCACCAACAATTCCGTACTGGCCGCACTGACTTCCTCTAAATACTCCATCATACGGGTGATCAACTCATGGGATTCTCCCGTGGACACGAAACACACCGGAGCAGCGTCATAGCCGGGCACGTTGGTTGAAATGCTGACACTGAGGGGGATATGGCGCTGCGTCCACTGTGTTTTAGCCGAAAACAGGTCCATGGGCTCTAACAGGGCCTCAAAATCATAGCATGCCCGGAAGGGAAAATAACGGTCCTCCTCCGGTATCATCACACCCTCATCGGCCAGTTCCTGGAAAATAGTAGGTGCATTATGATACACTCCACCCGGATATACTCGCTTGACACTGTTGTCACAGGTTTTCTCGTGGCGATGTAAGTTGTAAGACTTTTTAAACACACGATGGCATTGGGCACAACTGAAAGACTGAGCGTACTGGCTCATATTGTGAATGAGGGAAAAATGACTCACGCCATTGTCATCGAACACATTGACTTTCATCGTAGCAGCATACCGTTCTGTTGATCGCCGAACCAATTCAGCCACAAATGTATGCTCCTCCTCGCATCGTAATCGATACACAAAGATATTAATATCGAACAGTCTTTCCACGTCATCCAAATTCTTAAAGGGAACTCCACGGAAGTGCCGCTTATCCACGTCTTGCTGCTCTAAATACTCCTCCCAATAGCCATCGGCCAGTGTGTCACAACGCCTGGGGTCACACTCGTCCAGATGCACGGCCAAACATCGAAACAGACATTTCCGGTCTTTGCAGGGCCCCTTTTGCCCTACTGTTAATGGATACAGGCCGTGTCGATGAAGCAACCACGGAGGAAGTAGTACAGGAGCACCGATCGGGTGATCTCGCATTTTCGTGATGAAAAATGTGACGTTAGTCACCATTTCCACCAACCATTGGGTATTGGGGCGTTGCAACTGGGCCCATTCCAATGGATCCAACGTAGTCAATTGGTCGATGAGTGGCTCCAGAGAAATAGCATCTGTGATGGTGAATGGCTGGTCAAACACATACGAATTATTACTCGGATAGAAATACCGCAGTTGGTCCGTGTTTTTGTGCCGTAAGATATACCCAAATGTCACATTCAATTTGAAGGCAGTACGCTGATCTTGGAAAATGTTCTCGGCGTAAGTAGGAAGAAGCGCGATGTCCTCCAAGCGAAAATTGTACAAATCCAAAAGACGACGGTCACGGTGATAACAATGGCGTATGGTAGCCCAGTGACGTTGATAAATGGCCCTCACACGCTCGTCTTCAGGCAAGACTTCAACTGGAGGTGCTCCTGGATCGTCTGGAAAATCTTCTCCACGTCTCATGCTTTTCGTCTCATACAAGCGGATAGGCAAGCAGGCAGGCAGGCAGGCAGGGAGACAGGCAGGCAGGTCAGGTAAGTCAAATTGAATACACCCCTTTCCCTAAAAATCGACTCCTTTTATACGTTTTTCACTGGAGGTGGGTACAAAATGGTGGATACTCACCTACCACTCCCCTTAAAACCAAGCCGCCATCTTGTATCCACCTCCCACAAGTGCACTGGTGTGGTGGAGGTGGGTACAAAATGGCGGCCTGTGTGGTGGTGGAGTGGGAGGTAAGTATCCGCCATTTTGAACCCACCTCCACCACACATCACTCACGCATGCGCACATCCACACTTATCAAGGCAAAAAAAGTTCTGCGCATGCGCAGTGAGGCGCTGGGACGTGAATTGACTCTTTGTATACGTACAAAATGGCGGATACTCACCTCCCAACCCCTTAAAACCAAGCCGCCATCTTGTACCCACCTCCACCACACCAGTGCACTGACTGACACGGTGGTGGAGGTGGGTATAAAATGGCGGATACTCACCTCCCACCACACAACCACACAGGCCGCCATCTTGTACCCACCTCCACCACACCGGTGTCAGTCAGTGCACTGGTGTGGAGGTGGGTACAAAATGGCGGATACTCACCTCCCACCACACCACCACACAGGCCGCCATCTTGAACCCACCTCCACTCACCGGTGTCAATGAGTGCACTGGTGAGTGGAGGTGGGTTCAAAATGGCGGACTGTGTGGTGGTGGAGTGGGAGGTAAGTAGCCGCCATTTTGAACCCACCTCCACCACACATCCACTCACGCATGCGCACAGCCAGACTTATGACGTCACACCAAGTTCTGCGCATGCGCAGTGAGGCGCAAAGACGCCAATTGACTCTTTGTATACTACTGTTATTTAATTTACCGGTAAGTAAAAAAAAATTAAACAAAATGAAATGAAAGTGAAATCAAAATAAAAACGAAATCAAAATGAAATGAAAAGGAAACGGAAATAAAATTAAAACAAAATGAAATAATATGGAAAAAATATTTCAATTAAACAAAAATATAAAAAAATGAAGAAAAAAAACGTTAAAAAAGTTACATTTATGGAATGGCAGCTGTCGGCCACCATAGACATCTGCTGACAAAATGCTATAACTATGCCGCTACGTGCATTTAAATGTTCAAAATACAAAACAAAGACCGCTTAAGCAACAGTATACCAATGATTACTTTTACTACCTATGCATTCTGGCTTGCGCTCTATGATGCCAGCAATAAATAATACTTGTCATCATCGCCCAAGTTATTAACGCACCCGCCTTCGCATTTGCAGAGGGTCATGTATCGGACATCGGCACAGTTGCATTTGCACCTTCCCGTGCATGCCTTGAGTCAGCCTCAGTGCATGAGAATGGCATATGCCATAGAAGTGTCGCTGAGAGTGGTCCATAGCGGTTGCCATGTACTGGTGCAATCTTTGTGCCAGCTCCACTCACTGAAGTCAGGGATTCCCTGCTGGAGTGAAGCGACTCCAGTAGAAACTCGCTTGCAGCAGCGCTCGCTTCACATGCTGCAAAAGCGCGGCTTGGGAGGTGGGATGTTTTCCAGCGATCTGGTTGCAGTAGTGAAGAGGTGATGCTTGGCCTCATTGACACCGGCTGCATCACACCCCTTGCTGTACATGAGTACGATGAAGCGTTCTATAAGCTCCATATGCACGGACTCGAGAGTGTCAGGATCATGCGTGAGAGCAACTAGTGTGTCGGTGGGGTCCGATATGCTTGTACAGGCTGCCCAGGCGGTCTTTTTGCCACATCCAAGAAACTATGAAGTCGTCTTGCACCCCGTTAAGCTGTGAAAGAGAGATAGTGCCACGGACTCTGACGGACCAAGATCGGAACAGATGGTTTGGACTGGAATGCCACAATACTTTTTCCTGAACCCCTAAAATCCCGAAGTATGAATGGATCAGCGGCTTCTTAAAAGATGTTAACAAAAAGGAGCCGTTCTCATTCATCAGCACACAGATGTCCAAGACTGACATGAGCGGAAAGCTCCTTCTGTGTACCCGTTTTGAGTCCGTGTTCTTCAACAGGCGTTATGACCTCACAATACTTCAACCGTGCAACCATTCCGAGGCGGACACTAGGGTCCTCCTGCATCTAGCACATGCCACGGAGAAGGGTCATACAACAGCCTATGTTCGCACGATGGACAGCGATGTCCGGTCTTTGAAGACCCTCGGTCTATCGGAACTCTTGGTGGACTTCGGTACTGGAAAGAAATATTGTGACATTCAGTCCATACCGTTTGTTCCGATCTCGGTCCGTCAAATCCTTGGCACTACCCCTCTTCCACAGCCTTACTGGGTGCGACCCGACTTCACAGTTCCTTGATAGCGCAAGCCAGAAGGTATAGATACCAATAATCATTGGTATATTGTTGCTAAAGCGGTCTTTGTATTGTATTTCGAACATTTAAATACACATAGCGGCGTAGCGGCATAGTTATAGCATTTTGTCAGCAGATGTCATCTCCGGAATATTTTAATATAATTTGTTCCTGAATACTCTTCGTTCGATTGTTCTTAGTGGTAACTGTTGATCTTTGACCTTTGACCCCAAAATGGGTTGACCTCAAATCTTCAAAATAGGATCAGAATCGGAGAATGCCACAAACCTCTATGGTATTATTTGTGGTTCTTTTGGTGTTATACCTACAATTGACCTCTGGTTCGGATGACCTCTATCGCGACTCTCAAATGAAATATTGCCCCGAATCGCCAAAATAAGGCCAGATTCGGGTTACTCAAACCTGGAAACCAATAGAATGAGGCAGTTTATATATCTTGCCCCAAAACCACTGATAATGGCGAATTTGTCCCCAAAATGCCCTTTAGGGTGACCTTAAAGGTTACCTTGACCTAAAATCGTTGAAATAGGATCACAATCAGATTCTCCGACCCCAAAAACCACTAAAAAGTGCTATTATTCACATTTCTAGCCCTTTTAGCTATTCAACTATAACCAGGATTGCGACCATATTGAATTTCGCCGAATATGGCGGCCCTAGGGGGCGCCCGTCTTGGCGCCCGTCAAAAATCGAAATAGTATGGTATGGGCGACATATGGGCCAAATTTGGTGCTTTTGGAAGAATGTGAATCAAAATATCCCTAACAGCCCCGACTAAAATGCAGGGTCTACACTAAGATGACAGCATTAAGTTTTGATAACTGCAATATCTGGCTTTAATAGAACATGTTGACCTGATTACATAGCAGTTCTGCAATCTCATATCTAGCACGACATACATGTATTCACATTAGCTGGGGGAACTGGATTCTTTCTTACCATCATGCGTGACTTGATCGAGTTGGTGAGTCAGTACTGTTATTGTCAAGCAGTTTATCGATAATCTTCGTGACATGGAAACATGTATCGAGGATATCGTTTGATCACGCCACCCCCTTAGCAAATGTTTTCGAACAATGCGGCTGACGCAATAAATTGGGGTAATATATTCACAAATTGTAATCATTACAAACGTAACAATGGCTTGGCTTGTAAAATATCTTCATGCAAGGTCATTCATCCGGTTACTGACGGGAAATCGGGTTCATCCCTCATGTAAGAAATCACGAGAGAAACCAAATAATACATACAGGAATGCTTAGGGGTGAGGTTGACTCCAGCGATGGATCATTAAGTTTTGCGCAGGGTATCTGCGTAATTTTGTGGGATCCTTTCTCTTTCTCTTCGCTAACTTCAGTTATATCCCTCTCTGTTACAGACACACTCTTCAAACGCTAATGTTAGATTTAACATCCAGATTGTTGGAGGAGGGAAAGCACTTATAAAGTGTTGTATTCACCACTTTTAAGTGTTGGACACAACAGCTTAAAATGTTGCATTTAGCACTTATATGTTATAAATACAACACTTTCTAAATGCTTTCCCTCTTCCAACACTTTAGATGTTAAATCTAACATTATAGCGTTTTAAGAGTGCAGGGTAACTGCGTAACTCCAGCTATATACCTCTCTTTCTGACAGCGAAACTGCGTAACTTCGGTAATGGACCATTTATTTTTGCTCAGCGTAACTGCGTAACTGTCAGACGGTACCCTTTCTCTTTTGCTCAGCGTAACAGCGTAACTCCAGCTAAAATAGACCTCTCTTTTCCTGAGAGTGTAACTTCGGCGAATTGAAAGTTTCTCTCAGCATAATTGCGTAACTTTGTCAGATCCTCTCTCTTTGTTTAAGCGTAAATGAGTGATTTCGTCATACCCTTTTTCTTTCTGTCAGCGTAATTCTAGCTATGAGCCTCTTTTTTCTGACAGCGTAACTGTGTAAATCCAGCTTTAACCCTATCTTTTTCTGACAGCGTAACTAATTAACTTCGGAACTTCATGCCCGACCCTTTCTTTTTTGTTCAGCGTAACTGCGTAACTTCATGACAGACCCTTGTTTTGCTCAGCGTAACTGCGGGTATAGACCTTTCCCTCCGGACAGCGTAACTGCGTACCTCCAGGTGATCCTGGACTCTCTGTAATATGGACAGTGTAACTGCGTAAATCCAGCTATATACCGCTCTTTCCGACAGCGTAACTGCGTAACTTCGGCGACGGACCATTTATTCTTGCTCAGCTTAACTGCATAACTTCGACGGACCCTCGTAACTCCAGTGATGAATCATTTCTCTTTGCTCAGCGCAACTGCGTAACTTTATCAGACGCGTTCTCTTTCTCTCAACGAAACGGCGTAACTTCAGATATAGACCTCTCTCTTTCCGACAGTGTAACTCCAGTGATGGACCATTCCTTATGCTCAGCACAACTGTGTAACCTCGTTAGACTTTCCCTTTTTCTCAGCATAACTCCGGGTATAAACCTTTCTTTTCCTGAGAGTGTAACTGCTTAACTCCAGCCGATCATCTATCGCTGGAGTCAGTTATGCTGGATAAAAGAGAAAGTGTAAATTGGCGGAGTTATTCAGTTATACTGAAAAAAAGAAACGGTCATACAATTGTACGCTGAAAAAGAAGAAAGGGTCTAATAGAACAAGTGGCCACCAAATCAAATATTGTTTTACTTATAGATAACATTTCTAGGTTGAACAAATGTTGCAGATGACATGCCCATATACATGTACTGTCCATCATACATTGCTCAATGACTATATAGCATTTCTTGGTTTAGCATAAACAATACTCTGATTCTTTAACATTATTCACTGACACTAACATTTGTTGGTTTAACAGATAGATGCAGAACTTCATGGATTAAATGTTCATTCAGTCTCTCTACATAGCCCACCGACTCCATATCATTTCAAGGTTAATACAGAAGTTACGCAGTTATGCTCTCAGGAAAAGAGATATCTATTTTTAGCTAAGTTACGCAGTTACGCTGAGCAAAAGAGAAAGGTTATGATCAAGTTACGCAGTTACGCTGAGCAAAAATGAATGTTCCATCGCCGACGTTACCCAGTTACGCTGTCAGAAAAAGAGATGGCTATAGCTGGAGTTACGCGGTTACGCTGACAAAAAGAGAAAGGGTCTGGTGAAGTTACTCTGTTACGCTGATAAAAAATAAATGTTTCATCTCCGAATTACAAGCGTCTGATCCGTCATTCATAATTCAATCGTCGCCCATTAAAGAATATCTGCGTCCATAATCCAAAGACCTATTCCATATTCCGTATAACAATATTAGCACCAAATTCAAAAAGATAATCATAGTACACATAAACATAGGCTAGTTTCCTGCTAGAGAGAAGCGGCCAGCCGTTATTATATGTAGTTACGCTCTCGCAGAAGAGAAAGGTCTATAGATGGAGTGATGATTTTATGCTGTCAGAAAAGAGATGGCTATAGGTGGAGCTACACAATTATGCTAAGAAAAAGAGAAACAGTCTGACAAAGTTACGTAAAGAAAAAGGAAAATTGGTCAAAGTTACGCAGTTACGCTGTCCGAAAGAGAGGGCTATAGCTAGAATTTCGCAGATACGCTGAGAAAACGAGAAAGGCTCTGACGAAAATACGCAGTTAGACTGAGAAATATTTTCAATTCACCGACGTTACGCAGTTACGCTCTCTGGAAAGAGATGTATATTTTATCTGGATTTAGGCAGTTACGCTGAGCAAAAAAGAAGGGTCTGACGAATATACGCTAAGCAAAAATAAATGGTTTCTTCTCCGAAGTTACGCAGTTATTCTGAGTAAAAAGTAGTGGGTCTACCAGTGTAGATAGTCTCATCCAGATACAGATTACCTCATGTGTTAATGCATAAGCTAGAATATACTACAATTGTAAGATTGAGCTGAAGAGGGGGGTTGGTTTTGTGTTAATAACAGTCACCTCGTGTGTCTGCTGGCATAATTCAACAGAAAATATTAATGAAAATAGCTCTCTAATCCGAATGTTCTTAACTTTACAACTTTTGAAGTCTGACCTTTGTATGCTTATCTGTTACTCATTTGAACGCTGCAATGTTATTGGAATCTGAATTTTTGTAGGTCACACACCACCATTGATTTTTGGGCCTGAGGCTATAATCTGGACTTGACTTTCGGTGAAGTTTGATTGGTCACCTGACTGGGCGACTAATGTATTGTGATATCTTTTTAAATGTTTTTATAATATTCAACACTAAAACATATCGAAACAAACTTTTAAAATTTTAATGGGGAAAATCTCGGGCCCAGTTTGATTGCCCACTTCTGTTATTCGCCGTGATTGTATCGGGCCATTCCTTCATATAAGGGATTACAGGAGATCAATCTCCGGACCTATTACTGAAATCCATCACTCATTTCTAATGTCTTCTGTGGAATTTTTTGCTGGAACACACAAGATTAATATTTCTCCTAGTAGAGGACCATGTCAGTTTCATCTCTGAATTGAATTGAACTGAAATTTATTTCATCAATAACATAAATAACATTCTAAATGATTTATCATATATATATACATTGGCGGATTAAAACACCTCATCGAATTGTGATGGTGGAATGTCACCTCCATTTTTAGCCATATTGGATACTAAATAGTCCCCCTTGGATTGATATAATATCGTGTGTCTCCTGGCATAGTTCTGTGTATCATATAGCAATCTTCAGCAGCTACATGTATACAAATAAAAAATAAAAAACAGAACACATTCTTCTGGGTGCAAATATTATAATAAGTTGCCCAGTGCCCAAGGGCCTAAATATTAATGAAAATAGCTCTCTAATCCGAATGTCCGTAACTTTACAACTTTCTGAAGTATGACCTGAAAATTTGCACCTCTATATTACAGTTAATATTTTTATAGATAGTTCAGTTCGTTCTTCTACTTTATTCGCAAAGCATACGCCACATTGAGTTGTCTCCCTTATGTAGATGTCATCTGAAAAGCTGTCTCCTTTGAATTTATCAATCATGTCAGATACGCCAGTAGTATACAAAACCCCGATCCGGTAACGTTTTCCAGGGAGGTAACTCTTGGTTCCCTTTTTTCCGCCACCAGTCCCATATGACTGAATATGATAGGACATGTACTGAAGTGTGACGTCATGTATGACGTCACTTCCGGTCTGCGTGAATCGGGCATGTGTATTCCTTCGCGGTGATGCGGTCTGATGGTGATGCGGTCGCGGGAAAAAGCTTCCGCGGAGAAAAAGTAGTCCCCAGACTTCAAATACGCTGCATGGTCCGATTGGGTCGAGTGAGGTATCAAAGCGAAGCATTCGTGAAGGGGCATCCAGTCATGGGTGGGTGCATGTATAATTAGGATTTTTTCCCGAAACTATAAAAAGCGGAACACGGACTTTACCCCTAAAATAGGGGAAAACCCCTATCAACCCTAGTCAAAAGGGCTAATATCGGTCCCCGGGCTTATTGGGACCTGCCTATCAAGATAATGGGGTGGGTGCATGTAAAATTAGGATTTTTTCCCGAAACTATAAAAAGCGGAATACGGACTTTACCCCTAAAATAGGGGAAACCCCCTATCAACCCTATCCAAAAGGGCTAATATCGGTCCCCGGACTTACTGGGACCTGCCTATCAAGTCAATGGGGTGGGTGCATGTAAAATTAGGATTTCCCCCCGAAACTATAAAAAGTGGAACACGGACTTTAATAGGGGTCTGTACTATACTATGGCTTGTGGGGTCGCGTTTTTCTCGTCTCGCCAAGAAAATGACAATGGGAAGGGTCCCGGAGCGAATCGGTGAAATTTTTGGGAAAAGTCATCGAGGTCTGTATATAGGCCCATAGGCTGGCCATGGGGGGTATAGGTCCAACCTGGGAAATTCACACACGTTCATTGTGATATGGGTTGCTTGGATTTGTTTTTCACGTCTCGTCATTTAGAACACGATGGTAAGGGTCCCGGAGCGAAACGGTGAAATTTTTGGAAAAAGTCACCGAGGCCTGGGTAGGCCCATAGGCCTATACTGCATGGCTATGGGTGTATAGGTCCATACGGGGTGGACGTTTTGGGATCTAGGTGGGCCACTAATGGCCCGATGGGGTCGAGTGAGGTATCAATGTGAAGCCTATGTGAGGGGGCAACCGATGGGATGGATGTGGGTAGGAATATCGTCATTCTGCGCATGCGCAATAGACAAAGTGTATGGAAATAGACGTTTTGGGATCTAGGGGAGCCACTAGTGGGCCGATTGGATCGAGTGAGGTATCAATGTGAAGCCTTTGTGAGGGGGCATCTGATGGGGTGAGTGCGGGGGTGAAATATCGTCACTCTGCGCATGCGCAGTGGACAAAGGGTATGGAAATAGACGCTTTGGGGTCTAGGTGGGCCACTAGTGGGCCGATGGGATCGAGTGAGGTATCCATGTGAAGCCTATGTGAGGAGGCTAGACTAGGGTGTCGTTTCCATTCTGCTGCACAGGTCACGTGGGTTGTGACGTCACTTCCGGGTTTCACCTCCAAACCCAGAAGAGTTCCAATGTTCTCTTAGACGTCCGGATGTTCAATCTCCGGGGGTTTTTCCCGGCCCGGCCCGGCCGCAGCGCGCGCGCGCGGGGGTGATCTGATGCCGCAGCGCGCGCGGGTTATCCGGAAGTGCGTGGGTGAATCCGCAGCGCGCGCGCGCGCGCATGAAGACCCTCATACATACCCCAATGCAGGCGCAGACGTGATATAAATATTTCACCTATAAGAATACAAGGCGGTACATCGATGTTCTCCCGAAACTTGTGAGTGGTTACAATCGAGCCTATCATCGGAGTATAGAGAGAGCCCCCATTACCGTGACCCAACGCAATGAAGCCCAAGTCCGGCGTGTCTTGTACCCCAGGCCATCGCAGCGAACGCCGAAGGCGGTGTACAAGGTCGGGGACCCTGTACGGATCAGTAAAGTCAAAGGTCAATTTGAGAAAAGTTACTTGGCCAACTGGAGCGATGAGCACTTCCTGATTAAACGGCGCCTACCCCAACAGCAGCGAGTCTATGAACTGGAAGATCTTCAAGGGGAACCATTGCTAGGGACGTTTTACGAGATGGAATTACAGCCTGTCATAAAAACAAAGCAAGACTACTACACGGTGGAGCAGATTTTGAAAACGGAACGTCGACATGGCAAACTGTTTCATTTCGTCAAATGGCAAGGCTGGCCCAGTTCCTTCAATTCCTGGGTCGCTGCCAACCAGGTGAAACGACTCTAAAGCCAGACACCACTACCGTCATCCTTCATTCCACGTTCGACCACGGTGCTACGGACAAACAGCAGCTGCCTCTGAACACAACGTCTCCCAAAACGCGCAAAGCGCAAGTGGGCTTTGTGGTGATAGTGCTAACCCTGCTGAGTGTGTTGTACGGAGGTGTGTTTTACGACGTAGCCTATGTCAGCACGCTACTTAACCAACTGAGAACACCAGCCATCAGTGAAACCAGTCTACAGATAGCACCAGTCAACCCAGTATCGAGCCCAGTCACCACCACACCCCGTGTACAAGCCACGTCGAGGTCCACACCAAGCTCCACATCTACACCAAGTACGTCTGAAGACCCACCGGATTTCATCCCTCACAGTGAACAGACAGCGACGACCGACGTTGTACCCACCACCATCATCACTCGCAGTGAACAGACAACGACGACCGTCGTTGTACCCACCACCACCACTCCAGTTCACTCGTACGAAATTTACAAGAGCGGGTTACCACGACAGCGGATACACCTCGAACCATGGACCCTCGGTGGCAGCATCCCTTCACTTGCGTCATCGCAGGACCGACGGGCTCCGGCAAAACGCACTTCGTTCGGAAGCTCCTTCAACACGCCGACAGTATGATCACCCCACCCATTGCCCGAGTCGTGTGGTGTTACGGAGAATGGCAGGAGCGTATGCAGCAATGCCCCACATCACGTTCGTGGAAGGCCTACCCAACCTGGCCGATTTGGAACCCGACACCTTGGTGGTTCTGGATGATCTCATGGCGGAGACGGATTCGCAGGTCACCCAACTCTTTACCAAAGGCAGCCACCATCGACGGCTCAGCATCATATACATTGTGCAGAATCTGTTCAGTAAAAACAAAGAACATCGGAACATCAGCTTAAATGCCCACTACTTGGTGGTCTTCAAAGACCCGAGAGATACCACTCAACTGCTGCACCTGGCGAGACAGATGTATCCCGGCCGCACACCGTTTGCTTTGGAAGCCTTCAAAGATGCGACAACCCCTCAGCACGGGTATATGCTCTTCGACCTCAAGCAAGCCACCCCCGACCACCTTTGACTACGGACCGGCATCTTTCCGGGAGAGGCCCACCACGTGTACATGCAAAAATAATGTAAACACACCCACAGTGGCTCCCCCAGCTGGAGCGTGTGTTTGATGATGGGGATAATAAAAAGAATGAATACCACAGCACGGTTGACTTTGTCTCTGTTCTCTGAGGTGGATAAAAAAGGCAGAGTTGTGGGTTCTGGCATTAGTTGTACATGATGTCTGCGCGAGTACGGAAGCACGCCCCGACGCTCCGTGTATTGAAGACGGCCCCACCCGAGTTGGTCCGAACCATTGTACGCGGTGCGGACCCTGACCTTGTACGCCGTCTGTGCGAGATCGGGTACAACCTGTTAAAAGGCAACGTACCACTGACTCCGGCTCAGAAGACCAAGTTGGCCAAGCATAAGACAGGTCTCCGAACCCTAGTCCAGAAGCGGGTCCCTCAAACACAAAGAAAAAGGTGTTACAGAAAGGCGGCTTTCTCGGGGCCATCTTAGCACCGTTGGCCGCTTCCGTGTTGGGTCCAGTATTGGGTGGACTCTTCGGCCGACAATGAACCACACGAAAAAAATGGTCCTCGTCGAACCACAATTCCTTCAAAACCTTCAATCGCCCTACCCTGTCCCACCTACGGTGAAGACCATAAACACCCTCGATGGAGAGATGCAACAGATCTTACAGAGACCGGGGTTAAGCGACAGTGAGAAAGTACAACGGTACAATGAGACGCTTCAACGGTACATGACGTTCATGGACCAATACAAAACCCTCTCTACCCCACCACCACCACCACCATCACCACGTGACACACCGCCGACCTCAGCACCGCTCCAACAGCCACCATTACCAGGGGTACCACCCACAGCCCCACAGTGGGTGGAAGACGAAGCCCTGAAGAGTGTACCTGCATCGTTCAAGAAACAAGCTGGCCTGGTATTACAACGGATGAAACAGAATCCTAACATGACTTGGAATGATAAAGGCGAACTACTGGTACAGAATCAGGTGGTCCCCGGGACCCACATGACGGATTTAGTGAATGACCTGATGCGTAAACGCAGGTCGCACACGGATCCTCGGGGATGGGAGGTCTTCGCTCAGGGCTTGAAAGACATGCATGTACCACAGAAAGTGGTGGAGAACCCCCACCGCTGGGCCTTTATGCAGCGAACCCAGCAATCGCCGAGTGGCCCACTACCTTCTTGGGAATCCGAATGGGAACCGGAGTCACCCCCCAAAACACCACCACCACAACGGGCACCTTCTTTTCAGACCTTTAAAAAACCATCCTTGATCAGGACACCCCACATCTCCAGAGCCGTGACACGTAGCAAGTCAACGCGACGAACACGACGCCGGACACAACCGCCCAAGGCCTGGAACACCTATTAAGACCAACAGCAACAGCAGGACAGCTCAGTCGCCATGTTTTACCTCACCCTACCCAGTAACAGTTCGCTGGATGTGTTTCCTGACAACACCTTGGCCAAGTACTTGACCCAGTTACCGCAACCGTTGCATTTACCTGGGCGGTGGGAATGTGGCCTCGTGGATATCCAATACCCTTACTCGTGGTACAACGTGCGAGCCAATGAAGTGTGGTACGAGGTGACCTACGAAGGAAAAGACACCCGACTCACCCTCCCCGAAGGCCAATACGATACTCCCAAGGAGTTCATGGGTGGGCTGTCAAGACTGTTGCATTATAAGGCTCTACGGGAGGTCACGAATACTTCAAAACCCATCAAAACCTATCCCTTCAAGAATCACGTGGACTTCGATTACAACGCACACAACGACAAGGCACAGCTTATCGTCACCGCCAACGCGAGTGTCGTACTGAGTCCTATCCTACAGCAAATGCTGGGTTTCGATCTACAGACGTTCGCTGGTCCCACCGCCCACCAAGGCGAGATCCCGATGGATATGAAGTCGGGTATGTACGGACTCTACGTCTACTCGGACGTGGTGGACAACCACATCGTGGGCGATATCAACACACCTCTGTTACGGGTGGTCCCCATTAAAAGACGTATGGAGATCAAGTCACCCACAGTTTCACCCACATGCTCTACCTACCCGTACGACAAACCGACATCAACACGATCACGGTGGATATAAGAGATGACACGGGACGACCGGTGGCATTCGAACGCGGGAAAGCGGTGCTGACACTTCATTTTTGACAAGCACGTGCTCTCCACTTTGTATAATGAAGGTGCCTTACGAGTGCGATGCACGCAGCTATATGGACTATTATGCCCAACAGGCCGGCGGTGGCCTTCCGGTATTTAGTGGTGCACGCATGCAACGAGGACATGGACTGGGGAACATACTCGGGAGCATCGTCAAAACGTTCCTGCCGTTGGTGACGCGTGGGGTGAAAGCAATCGGCAAACAAGCGGTACGCAGTGGACTGCAAGTCGCCGGTGATGTCTTGGGGGGTACGGCACCCAAAGAAGCCTTGAAACGGCGGGCCAAAGAAGCAGGAGGCGTCTTAGTGGCCAAAGCACAACGCACCGTAGGGAATAAAAGACCTGCACCACCGAGACCACGCACCAGTCGACGACCGACCCAGCGACGACGCACATCGAAGACCCAGGATATCTTTTCTTAAAACATGTCCTTGATCCACGCCGAGTCCTGTCCCTCCACCAACAGTGAATTTGATTTGTGGACCGTGCCGCCCACACAGACCAGTGCCGAACAAGGATTATGGGTGGAGCATCTCCCGCTCTCCAGCATCAACGAAACAGGGCCCATCGAGTTCACCATCAGTAATGCGGATACGGCCTATGTGAATTTAGCCCATACATACTTGTATGTGAAAGCCAAGATCGTCAATGGAGATGGCTCCAGAATCGTGGACCAAGCAACGGTGGGCCCGACGAATCTCTGGCTGCACTCGATGTTTCAACAGGTGGATATATTTCTCAGCGACAAACTCATCAGTGACTCGACCAACACGTACCCCTATCGAGCCTACATCGAGACGCTGTTGTCGCATGGGCGAGAGGCTAAAAAATCTCAACTGACAGCCGCTTTATTCTACCAGGACACAGCCCAGCACATGGGCGTAGAGAACGACAATGTGGGATATAGCAAACGGAAGGCTTTGACCGCGAACGGCGTCTCGGTGGATCTCATGGGTCGACTGCACGCAGACATGTTCATGCAAGACCGGTACCTCTTGAACAAGATCTCCATCAAAATCCGCCTGATACGGGCGCCTCCGACCTTCGCCTTGATGGCCACTAACGTAGACGGGCATGCAGCTGACTATAAGATTGTCATCCAAGACGCAGTCCTGTATGTCCGAAAAGTGAAACCGAATCCAGCCGTTCAATTGGGACACCTCAAAGCCTTGAAACAAAACCAGCCCAGTACCCTATCCGACGTGTGCAAACCAAAGTGTTCTCTGTGTCTGCTGGAAATATGAACGCCAACAAAGAAAACCTGTTCCTGGGGGAACTACCCAAGCGATTGATCCTGGCCTGTGTGGAAAATACCAGTTTCAGTGGAGCCTACCCAGAGAACCCGTTTGACTTTAAACATTCCGGCATCAATTTTGTGGCCCTGCATGTGGATGGACAACAGGTCCCAGCCACGGCCTTAACACCGAACTTTGGGCACGCGAATTTCATTCGAGCCTATCAGAGCCTGTTTACAGCCACCGGTCAAATCAACCAGGACGAAGGGAATATGATCAGTCGGGAGGACTACGCGAACGGATACACGTTGTTCTGTTTCGATCTGACCCCACCTTAGAGAACGACCATCAGTTGGCCCTGGCCAAGCAAGGCAATTTACGGTTGGAAATCCACTTTGCACGAGCCCTCCGGAGCACCGTCAATGTGATCTGCTACGCCGAGTTTGACAACATCATTCAAGTGGACGAAGCGCGCAACGTCCTGTGTGACTTCCCCACCTAACATGGATACAGACCAGATAACCACCGTGCTGGAGAATGACCCAGAGACACGTATGGTGTTTCAAGGGGTGTTCGCCCGAGATGTGTTCCCATTAGACCGTATGTATCCTGCTGCTTACGTTCTCAACACGGACCCTATGGATCGGCCCGGTGAACATTGGGTGGGCGTGTACTTGACAGAACAGCAGGGCGAATACTTTGACCCGTACGGCCTGCCACCCCTCCATCCCGATTTAACAGACTTCATGGATCAAGGCACAGAGACGTGTGTTGGAACAGTCAAACGTTGCAAAGCCTGGCCAGTAGCGTGTGCGGACAATATTGCTTGTTTTACCTGTACCATCGATGCCGGGGAAGACCCTTATCTACCATCGTACAGATGTTTGACGAGTACCCCAAGGCTGAGGACCGCGATGTACTCGTATATGACTGGGCCGCCCATCATTTCAATGTACAAGCCCCGTTCTGGGCTTAAGTTCTTTCAATGTACAAGCCCCCTGTTCTGGGCTTAAGTTTACAAACCCCCTGTTCTGGGCTTCAGTTCTTTCAATGTACAAGCCCCCTGTTCTGGGCTTCAGTTTTCACGTGGTTGTTCTCACGTTGTTGTTGTTACTGAATAAAAAAGAAAATGAGATCTCACCAGAAAACCCTGTCTTGTGTGTTTTCTATATGAGCATACTGCATGAAACTGGCTTTGAACACCGTATTAGCCAATCAGTGGCCTAGAATGGAGCCAAAGGTAACCCATCCATGTCCAGAAAACATTATCCGGGTGTACAAGAACCCGGATGTAGGCGCAGACGTGAGCGAAATTCTAGTACCCGTCCATTGGTTCTTTTATCGATCGCTCATTGGCTCTTTTCTCGACCGCTGATTGGTCCAAATGGAACTGCCCATCCTTCCCAGGTTAATTTACAATCCCCTTTTGGGGTTCAAGCTCTGTATATCGATGCCGCAACATTGTCTCCGAACCTTGCCGAAAGGGAGACCTTGGACCTTTTGACCTGGATGTGACCTTTGACCTTTTGACCCGACATTCATCCGTGCACTGCCGGTGATGACGCGCGCGCGCGCGTGCGGCCGGAGAACCCGCGCGCGCGCGCTGCGGCCGGGGCGGGGCGGGCCGGGCCGGGTCGGGAAAAACCCCGGAGGTTGAACATCCGGACGTCTAAGAGAACATTGGAACTCTTCTGGGTTTGGAGGTGAAACCCGGAAGTGACGTCACAACCCGCGTGACCTGCGCAGCAGAATGGAAACGACACCCTAGTCTAGGCCCCGTACATAGCTTCACATGGATACCTCACTCGATCCCATCGGCCCACTAGTGGCCCACCTAGACTCCAAGGCGTCTATTTCCATACCCTTTGTCCACTGCGCATGCGCAGAGTGACGATATTTCAACCCCGCACTCACCCCATCAGATGCCCCCTCACATAGGCTTCACATTGATACCTCACTCGATCCAATCGGCCCACTAGTGGCTCCCCTAGATCCCAAAACGTCTATTTCCATACACTTTGTCCATTGCGCATGCGCAGAATGACGATATTCCTACCCCACACCCATCCCATCGGTTGCCCCCTCACATAGGCTTCACATTGATACCTCATTCGACCCCATCGGGCCATTAGTGGCCCACCTAGATCCCAAAACGTCCACCCCGTATGGACCTATACACCCATAGCCATGCAGTATAGGCCTATGGGCCTACCCAGGCCTCGGTGACTTTTTCCAAAAATTTCACCGTTTCGCTCCGGGACCCTTCCCATCGTGTTCTAAATGACGAGACGTGAAAAACAAATCCAAGCAACCCATATCACAATGAACGTGTGTGAATTTCCCAGGTTGGACCTATACCCCCCATGGCCAGCCTATGGGCCTATATACAGACCTCGGTGACTTTTCCCAAAAATTTCACCGATTCGCTCCGGGACCCTTCCCATTGTCATTTTCTTGGCGAGACGAGAAAAACGCGACCCCACAAGCCATAGTAAAGCCCACGAAAAAAAATGACCATCCCCATACCCCATACATTTTCCCTTATATTGTATAATACAGACCCCTATTGTAGGGGTAAAGTCCGTATTCCGCTTTTTATAGTTTCGGGGGAAAATCCTAATTTTACATGCACCCACCCCATTGACTTGATAGGCAGGTCCCAGTAATCCCGGGGACCGATATTAGCCCTTTTGGCTAGGGTTGATAGGTGTTTTCCCCTATTTTAGGGGTAAAGTCCGTGTTCCGCTTTTTATAGTTTCGGGGAAAAAATCCTAATTTTACATGCACCCACCCATGACTGGATGCCCCTTCACGAATGCTTCACTTTGATACCTCACTCGACCCAATCGGATCATGCAGCGTATTTGAAGTCTGGGGACTACTTTTTCTCCGCGGAAGCTTTTTCCCGCGACCACATCACCACCAGACCGCATCACCGCGAAGGAATACACATGCCCGATTCACGCAGACCGGAAGTAACGTCATACATGACGTCACACTTCAGTACATGTCCTATCATGTTCAGTCATACGGGACTGGTGGCGCCCCCTGGCGGAAAAAGGGGAACCAAGAGTTACCTCCCTGGAAAACGTTACCGGATCGGGGTTTTGTATACTACTTACGCCAGTTTTGTACTACACTCCAATTTTGCTTCAAGACAGACAAGCCATATTGAGTAGTCCTCCTTGGGTAGATACAATCTTGTTTCCCAAGACTCACTTGAATTTTATAGTCCTCACGGGTATGTCAGTCTGGTATGTCTGTCCCATATTGCTTCGAGGCGGATAAGGCATTTTAAGTCGTCACCCTTCGGTAGATAAAATATCATTTCCCAAGATTCAGTTTTTAATTTTTTAGTCATGTTTATACGCCAGTTTTGTATTTCGCTTACATTTTGCTTCAAAACAGACAAGCCATATTGAGTCCCCCTTCGGTAGATTAAAAGCCAGATATGCCAGTTGGCCTTCCTTTCCGTTTTGCATATATCTCCAATTTGAAATGTTAAATACGCCAGATTGGTTAAGTTCATTTTACCTCTTCTATTTTACCCTGTGAATTATACGCCTTAGTGTGTTGTTCTCCTTACATACATGTATATGTCATTTGTAATATTCTCTACTTTGAATTTTTTAGCCATGTCAGATACGCCAGCTTATATTTCGCTCCCAATGTTATCCTTCGAGACAGACCACCCATTTTGAGTATAGTCCCCCTTGTGTAGATAAAGTTTCATTTCCCAAGATAATTTCAGTGTTGCATTTTTTAGTCATGTCAGATATGTCAGTTTGGTATATCGGTCCCATTTTGCCTCGCGTGAGACAAGCCATATAGTTTCCCTTCGCAAGATAAAATCTCATTTCCCCAAGATTCACTGTTGTCTTTTTAGTCCTGTGGGATACGCCAGTTTGATTTCCCTTTCATTTTCCATTAAACATGTCAGATAGGTCAGTTCATTCTACCTCTCCTATTTTATCCTGCGAAGCATATGGCATAGTGAGTTATCCCCATGTAATAGTTTCTCCTTTGACATTTTTAGTCATGTCATATACGCCAGTTTGATATTTCGCTCCTCATTTTACTTTTAAGACAAACCATATTGAGTCGCCTCCCTTGGGTAGACAATATATCATTTCCACAAGATTCACCCTTCAATTTTCTAACAGTCTCTCTTGGTTAGATAAAATCTTATTTCTCGAACATTCACTGTTGAATTTTTAGTCACCAATGTAACAATTTGATATGTCAGATAGGTCAGTTCACTCTACCTCCTCTTTTACCTGGCAAAGCATACAGCACAGTGAGTTGTCCCCATTACGTAGATGTCATCTGGACTACTCTCTTCCTTGGAACTATTAGCCATGTCAGATCTCAGTTTGGCATTTCTCTCCTATTTTGCTTCGAGACAACTTAAGTGAACGGGTTTATGTGGTCTCGCAAATGGGGAGTGATTCTGTCAGCTGAGACGGGCTGTGTGAATCATGAGTGGATATAGATCTCTTTGTGTCGCTTTGCTAATCAGTATTCAACTAATATTAGGAAGTCTCAACCCAGTTCAACCTTTTTGAACCGGTGGCATTCACTCGGGTTTGGCAAACTGTATTTCGTGGTGTAGAATGGAAGCTATTTGATGTCGTTGGTTTTCAAGGGCTTATGTACAATATGTACGAGTCATATAGAGTACCAGCGGGCATAAGATTAGTTCGCTGGTGGATTGCCACCGTTCTCTAAAATTATACAAAACATTCCAGTTTCAATCACTACAAAACTTGGTTTTGTATCCACCGTATTCTCGGGTACGAATGTTAGGTGCCGAGGGATGCTTTTTAGTCGCCAGACGTCGTCAATTCTTCCCACCTCTGGCATATCGCCCCAGTTTATATATCAGAACATTATGATGGTTTTCTCTGGGATAAAATATTTGAAGGAGAAATATTATAGTCGTAAAGTCGTAAAGATGGATGAGAAGATTACCATCTCGAAACACATCACATGCCTGTGATGCGAGACCTATGGTTCGTGCTTATTGAAATATAGCAGTTATGGAAGTTTTCGTAGAATATTAATTTGAATTTCCTTTGAGCGATTGCAACAGGAACCTTTTCTACCTTGAGCCAACTGATTTACTCTGCAGCCTTAATTATGCAATATATCATGTGCGATATAGAGTATAAGGTGAGAAGGATGAGGACAATGGTCCTGAAACCTGATGGCGTAGGCCCCTTACATCCATGACAATAAACTACAACTTCTATCTCTTGATGCAATGCAGGCCCCCAACATCCATGGCAATTAAATGACAGGTGAGGATCGTTAAACAATTCAATTGACCTGTCACCTCCCTCGTGTAACATGACATCAAATTAATTGCCAGCGCGAGGTCCCTGCGCTAAGCTGCAGTCTGAAAAGCAAGCTTTAATTTGGTGTATCGGGTTACATATAGGCCTTCACGCCTTGTTGGACATGTACTTCGCGTTGACAATGACAATTTAATTGGTTTCGTGTTACACAATCGACGTTAGACTTCTGGATGAGTGTTCACGTGTCATACAGATGAATGAAAACACAATTCATCACGTGACTGAGAAATATATAATAAGTCATCAGGGTATGGGCCCATTATTGCACAATAATCAGCACGTCATTGTATAAAGCCTAAATATGCGTTGACTTCTCCTGGCTATGTTCAGATTAACCATAATCCGAGGTGTTTCAGCTGACTGTCGCAACTATGAACCACTGACAGTATCAGACGTGTGAGCTGATCATACGTCCTAATGCGATAGAACGAGAATCAACAAAGAAGACAGCTTCCTTCAGAGCTGAGCTTATGGGATGAAGATGATATCGTAACCATATTTGGAATTGTAAAGCAACCAACGTTTAGAGTTATTTTTATAATAAAATAATATAACATAAACAAACAAAATGTTAAATATACTTAGCTATGCATGAGTTCTTAACAAACATGGGAAATATCATGGATGACATGTTATTTTTTATCTAATGATTCAATTTAGACAGTACGTTGTGATTCGTTACTCGAGTAAGACACATACAAACAGGAAAAAACCAATAAATAAACATTTGCGTAATTTTGTAGTTTGATATGTACATTCTGAGTCGCCAGTCTTTTGTCTCCAGGTTAGCTATGATTTGAGAATACTCGACCAAATCTTCAATTCATTGTACTGAGCTCTTTTTGTTCTGACCAGTTGACGTTAGTTTTTGCACAGAAAACTGATATCATTCTTTGAGCAATTCAGAGTCGGAATTGTGCAGTTATGAAACAACCAGTTACTCAACACCTATTTGGCTCTCCTAACTGAAGGACCGAAAGTCCGGTAATGTTGTTTGACAACCAGAGGCATTGTTCTACGTACTGAGCAGATGAGCAGTACTGTTCAGTAAGAGTATACTATTATTTTATGATGACGTGTGTTTTGTGTACAGTTTCTCCATATCTTCGAGGAAGAGTTTAGTCAAAGGAGGTCGTTTGTTCTTGAAAGTGGGCGTAAGTAATCCATTCTCCACAGTGAACAGTTCGGGATGTAATAGAATATCTTTAGCCTGGAATTCGAGAAAGAAAAGAAATCAATTGAATCCACACAGGAAATCACACCAATCTACCACACCTAGTAGCGATAATTAGCGTGAGTTGCACTCGAAATATGAGAATATTCAACTATGTTCAACAGCATCTCATCATCGATGGACTCAACAATGGGTCTCTCTAGTCATTCAAGAACTTCGCTTTACGAGTGATACGTTAAGAAGCGGCAAACGACGTCTGCCTTCCTTGTATGAAAGCATCATTACAAATAACCATAAATGATATTATACACACCTGTTCGTATGGTTTCAGACCACGTGATTTACCCTCTGCAGTGATGCCATTCAGTATCATGTTCTTTACCTCCTGAAATAATAGTAATAAATATAGCAAGAAGTTGCCATCTTCGGGTTACAAGGCGATCTTCACCTCTGAAACAAAATTGCAATCCGGCACATTTGTTTGGTTGATCGCGGTCATTTTTTTATGGAGCATCTTTTCAAATAGAGCTTTGAGATACCCGGACCCATTGATCGTGTTTAACATGTTTCGAGAATATCGGTTCAGCGATTACCGATAAGATCTTTTAATATTTTAGTACGCATCATGTTAGACGCGGAAATTCGTTTATGGCCGACGACAGAATTTTGAATGTTGGATCTGATCATTGCTACTACGATCTTCATCAAATGATTCATTAGATCAGTAAATGGTACATGATACTTGGACCTACATACTATGGGGTATATTCCTGTGAAATTTAGAAGCGATCGGTTGAACATGAAATTTCAGTCAAAAGTGACATCTTCTGACGTTTTCATGGCAACGGATGTCATTTTCTGCTTCGGACCACCATATTCAACATTGTGATGTCTTATAGAATACAGATAACCACTATCGCCGTCTACATTACTTCGTTAATTGAAAATCCCACAATTTTTATTGAATACGGCCATAGTCGCATATAAAGAGATCCCGATCCGTCGATCACGTATTCGAAGTGTCTTGTCTATTGCTTTGGCGTTCCCAGAGAAGATGTTAGAAGTTTCTAGAGTACATCCAAATGATCGTCGGAGCTTATAACCAATCGTCGCTAAGTTGGGATAGGTACGAAAAACCATGTCCCAATGCCGGTGTGAATATTCGGCTGTAGCAGTGCTAAAGCTTCGACAAACGACGATCTACAAAATATGCCCGAAAAAATATAATTATACAAGACATTCTGGCTTGAAGCCCTGAATATCATTTTTATCAGAGAGACCCAGCTAGATTCCCAACGACTGGCTGGGATGTTCAACGTAGTGAATAGGACGATTGGATAGCAAAATATGAGCACAGCGTACAAGATATTGGCGTAATTTATATCTAAATCCGTATAACAAGGGGATACGTACCGTATGAAACCCGTGTTAATATGAACAGACACAATCAAAACTTGACTGAGATACAGCGTTCTCTAGATAACGATTTTACAACGAAAATCATATGGATTAAGAAAAGTGATCAGCGATACAGAATTGATATTTGAAACATCATGTTGTCTTGCTCACCGCTTATCTCTTGATCGCTTTAGCTCTTGCAAGAATCTAGCCTATGTTTATATATAATATGATTTTTTTAAATTTGGTTCTATTACTGTCATAAAAATTAGGTCTTTGGATTATGGGCGCGGGAATTCTTTAATAGATGACGTCTGAATATTGAATGACGGACCAGACGCTTGTATTGGATGTAGTTCAATGCATCGACATCAATGTATTATTAACCAAGCGTTACCTCATTGAGACAGAGTTCCCTAATATCTTCACCGAGCCCTTTCTGTTTGGCCCAGGGTATTAATACATCGGAATCTGGGACGACAACTGCCAATGGATAGGGCTGAAAAATATAGGAATATCAACGTTAATGAGAAACATTCTGATTGTCGATACCATATTGGAACACAACTCGCAATACCGCTCAATAACGTTGGAGATCCTTTATTCAAATTAAGAGTATATTAGGGTAGATTGGCATGGCCTCTCCCCTGAAATTTTCATATCACATCATTGCTGCGATGTTGTTTCAGTATAACCAGATAACGATCTACATCCATTGTAGTCAAACTTATACTCACCCCAATCTATCGTGATATATCCTGTTTGCTCATTTTCTTCATCAGTAAAACGAAGATCGAATATTGATTGTTCCTACTGGATCAAACCATTCGAAACTTGTATATATTATACTATATTCTCAACAGGCCAAATACAAAGTATATGTCTATTATTGAACGGATGTGGCGTTATATTGGCCGATACAGCGTATTCCAATTTCTGCGACCCACTCCCATCTTCTACAGGCCAGCTAAATGGTGAATGAATTTTACGCGAACGAGTTCTACGTCCGAATTTCGACTTTCTTTAGCTGTATATGAAAATACGTACCTGCAAACTGTTACCATAAACAAAAACCTGTGCAACATAGTGGTTTCGTCCGTATATTGTCTCAATCTTCATAGGAGCAAGATATTCCCCCTGTGAGCAAAACAACACAATTATGAATCTCGTTTCTCGTGGACTAACTACTGCACTTCAAAGTTTCAGTTCACAGTACCAAACGCCCAGCGATAATGTGTATAGTAGATTATATAATCTAAACGTCTAATTAAAAGCTACTGAAGGCAGTGATTGAAAGCTATCACAAGGTTACATTCCCCAATGAAATAAAACGAAGCGACTGAGAGACAGAGATTAAGGTTCAATGTCCCGTTCAGCAATATTTCAGCTATATAGCGACGATCAAACAAAATTCTAAGTATTCCAACAAAAACAAGTCAACAACCCAGCCATCGAGAAATAATCAACACAACACACTAAAAGAAATGCACATACATTAAAACTTATGCAACAAACCGATTTCTTTCAAATAACCTAAAATACAGTCTTCTTTTACCCGACTGAAAAGATCTTCTAAAGTTGCTGCTTGATAAAAAGAATCTCTTACAATCTCAAAATCTATACAGCCGATCGGAATATGTTTCACTGTGAGATCTTCGTGGCATGGAAGCGACTGTCGAGTAGTCCTTTTGGTCAAAAGAATGCCGGAATGCTCCACCTTCTAGTATCACAATGGTAAAGGGGTGGAGGAGGATTAATAGATAACGTTGGTAGCGCTATACTGACCTGAGCCAATTTGAAGATATTTTTTCTTCTGTCTATTATCTTCAGTGCGCCGTTCTAGAAATATACACAGTATAGAATATGTGATGGATTATTCGACACCATTTACCAGTTCCAAAGAAAAGAAAAATATAAAGGCTATAGAAGCCATATAGTATAACCTTCGAAAAGAAAATGTTTATTGCAGGTTAATTTTTCTGGGTATTCTTGCATTTACCAGGTTTACCCCATGTTGGGATGAGTAACATTAACACCAGATGAGTCATTTATTCGAGCTGATCTGTCATCACAGCTTCCGAGCTAGCGTATCAAATTAGGCTTAGGCCGTCGTCAGTTTTTCCCTCTTGCATATCGCTCCAATCTGGATATCAGGATAACTCATCTTCTCGAGGTAAATTATTCATGATCAGTGGTAACAGGTTAAAGGTGAACCTTTACAAGGAATTAAACTCACAGGAAGCCAAGTGCCAATGTCGCCAGTATGTAACCACCCTTCGTCGTCAAATACTTCAGCAGTGAGTTCTGGACTTCTGTAATATCCTTGAAAAACATTTGGCCCTTTCGCACAAACCTAAAAATATTTTAAACATAAAATACTTGTTTCTGTATTTTTTGATGAACAACATTTGAAACATGTATTACTGATATTTCTCTAATACATAGCATTCCAGTCAATGTGCGGAAAACAAAGAGAGTATAATAATTATCCCAACTGCAGGCGATTATCTTAGAAAAGCAAACATTATATTGTCTATCTACAAATGCTATGACGTCAATATTCATGAATCCATTTAAATATAAGATATTAAAGAGCTTCACTGAGAGCTAGGGTTCATTGCTATTGTATTCAGTGTTTCCTGTTTCTACCTGATCACTAATATGCAAGAGATTCTGTAAAAATATCGCTAAAGGTGGCCATTTTGTTCTACGTTAATTTGCATACATCGTTGTAGTTTATATGTTTAAATCGTAGATTATCGCCAAAGCTGGCTATAGCATTCCATCAAGACTGGTTCACACATTCATTTACTCATCTCGAACCATCTACAAACCAATTTATACACATTTCATTGGTTGCGTTAATTTGACATCAGTCAACATCATTGACAAGATGACATTATGATTAATATCCCATCGATTGGACTAAAATAATCTACGTACCTCTCCCTTTCCTTCAGCTGCATAATATCCCATTTCCGGAACATCCTTCAGTTTGAGTATGTTAGATGGCAAGGGACCGCCAACATGACCTTGACATGTAAAAGTGTTAACATATTCAAATATGCCATTATCAGAATATTTACAGCTGGAAGTTTTATCCAACAAGTCACAAGGAACATAGCCAACGAAGCCGGGGGCGAGACTATCGTCATACGGTGATCGCAGGCAATTTCAATTTATTCTGACCCATCACAGCCAGAAAAAGGTGATCTATTAATGGTGATCAGGCCTGGTCATCACCTTTACAAGGTGACGAGTTAGAGGCATCACCTTTACATGGTGACGGCCATCACCTTTAAGGGTTATGATGTTGTCTCATCACCCTTAAAAGGTGACGACCTAAATTTACAGTCACTGCTCATCACACTTCAGAGGTGATGGCCATCATTTTTAAAGGTCATTACAAAAAGGGCGATGGCTCCAACTCATTACCATTTCGGGGTGATAGTTACCTTTTTTTCTGGCTGTGATTGCCAGTTGCATATCTTCTAAGAATTTAGAAAGCCCAATCCTTCCAGAGATATCGAGTTAGCAAGCAAGACGGACAGACAGACGGGCGACCAAGCAGACAAAACTAATAGGCTTCTTCTTTGCCACCACAGTCCACATCTCGGACCTGCACTTTAAAACATAACAATTTTCAATGATCTCCTGATTTTTCGACCACGGTGACCTTGACATTTGACCTTTTGACCTTTCAAACTAATATTCCGTTCTAGTTCTGCTCGAATAATCTATCTTGGTTTCTTGGAATATTTCCCAATTTTCCGGACACCATGCAGTCTTCTGAGACAGTGTTGTCCAAAATCCCATGCACTTTAACCACGTAATCGCTTTCATCGTATGGATCGGACATACCAGCACCCTACAGCAGATTACATGTACAGTTTTATATCTATTATAATTGTCGGTGTTTGTCTGTGTCAGTACGTCGGCATCTTTTTCCATCTTTCTTTTAATATTTCGTTTAATTTAGGCTAGGAAGGTCCGGTGGTTAAATGTGTCCGGGTCTTATCTGCTAACCCAACTAAGACTTTTCTGCACTTGAGGTAAGTTTCTCGCGTTAGTTGTGACAGAAAATGATGAGAGAAGGGACTCTAATCCCGAACTTTCTTATGCATCATACCAGTCAGTATCTAGTGTTGTTATGCGTGCGTGTCAATGTATAAATCCAATTAATAGCTATGAAATAGCTATTTTACTTCTTCAATTGCAGTCTCATATGCCATAATCCTACTTAGAAATCTGACAGCATGGGCAAAAATGTTCGACTCACAATCAGAAAGGAACATCAGTATGATACATATCATGAATAAATAATTGGACAGGTATCATGGGAGGGGTTGGGTGGGGTGGGGGGGGGGGAGTAGGATCTTGCACAAATTATACCATGGGCATTGTCTTAGCAAAGAAAAATCTCGACGATCACAGTTGCAACCATTACTATCAACATTTTAAGTTTATTCGTCATTTAATTTTGATTAAATATCCATTTAATTCTAATACATGTACGATGAAGTTGATCCTCTCTGGGAAGCAAACCGGGCAACCGAGAGTATGTGACTCTCAACTTGGGTTTAGAGCCGTGTTAACGTCATGTGTTTTACATCTCCATAGTATTCAATGATCAATCACAACCAAAGCGTGACTGAGATTCACCATAATCTAGAAAACTTCTTGGGAATCAGGGATAAGAATTGTATGTGCAGACCATCATGATGGCTTGCTAAAAACTCTTGAATGAAACCATCTTGTATCTTTGAGATTTTACGCATATTTGGAATTGATACTATAGCTGTCATACGAAAATAAAAGTATTCTGATTATTGATCCAGATATTCTTTTATGGACACCTGTTACGAAAGACAATCTATATTATATCTTGAAAATTATACTTCATCATTCCTGTACAGATTTCATAGAAATTATTATTTATATCGTATTTATATTTAACATAGTTACCTTGGATTATACCATAACATTTCTGTATATAAACTATATTATTGAACAACGTGTGTGCACAATAGGAATTTTACATGACACTTTCTATGTATATTCAAGCCTATACTGGAGCAACGGAAAATAAGTGAAGTTCGACAACAGATGGACAACTGTTACCGCATTTACCTTCCTTTAGAAATGTTCTGTTTATGTGGCACACATGTCACAATCTCGACCGTATAAAACGCAGCCGTAAAATCAAATCTATGAAGGTATTTTCAACACGATTCCAAAGCGGATCTTCCCGGGCTCCACTGAACTTCCGTACTCCAGAAAAGGTTCGCGCTCGTAAATACAAGTATAATAAGCTCTTGAATTTATTTTGAACCGATTGCATTCTTTTGTCACTTCGTCCACGGATAATTAGCTACACAGTTACATAAAGGAGACGGGCTTATCTTTGGAATTTCCCTGCGTATATACTCTGCCGAACATAATTAATATTCCGAAGTATAAGCCTGGTTTTACACGGCTGAAGATTGTATGTCGGATCTGACAGTTATATGATAGCATGAGTGTACGCATGCGCGATAGACCATAGACGGTGATAGATAGACCTCCAATTGGGAGTGACCGGTATCACATCATCACAACTCGCTAGCTGTCTGAGCGACCGTTGATAGTAATTGTTACTATTCTATTATTTTTACCATAAGGGGAAGGAGACATTTTGTCATCCCTCCTGAATTTTATTAACAATATCATACCAGAATTTGTATCAAAGTAAGCATATAATCCCAATCTTCAAATGAGATAATTATTCACAGAATATTCTAATTTCTGTCAGTTCATCCAGTCCCCCCACCCCCCGCCCAAAAGATACATATATTGAGGATCGGAGACCTGATGGTACTACCCAACCAGGTTATACAGATGTGTGGGGTAACAGGGGGTGGGAATCTGAATGGCCCAGTCCCACTATACTGAACAAATTATCCAGAGAGTCTCCGTTTTCCCTCTTACCTGCTTCATAATCCCCTGGTATGGTTAGTGTCATTGGAGCGTTCGCTTCTGTTTGGCCATATCCTTCCACAACCTGCATGAAAGGTAGATGTTGGTTTGTGCTTTGCAATAACCAGAATTTCGAAATGCATGCTTACCAAATACCACTGGTATTGTTAATAGTCTATATTCTTAAACCCAACGTTTAAAATGTAATTCCCCAAAGTCGATAAATGTAAAAAAAAAAAACAAGAAAAAACGAGAATCGAAGAGAGCGCTCACATTTTAGACTCGGCCACAAGGATAGTAAGACACATAAACACCCGACCCACATATTTAAGGGCATAGTCAAATCTCAAATCATTCGATTCCATAGAAATTCGAGCGATATACGGTATTTTCACCACTCATGTGCGATCCTGTTTCGGACCTTGAAACCTAGAGGCTATTCCGCCCGGTTCTTACGGCATATTAAATCTGAAACACTTCGCCAAATCACAAACTGCCAGATAAATGACGTTCGTGAGTCAGAACCTGTAAGGATAAAACATAAACGCCCTAGTCGTGGCAATGGTAAATCCTCCAAATGTCTAAAACTTCAGTGTAAACTGGACAAAGTAATTGCTACACAATCCACTGTCAAAAGCGAACAGACCAAAAATGAATACAAGCTTAAGTATCAACTAAACTGTGACACGGAGAATGTCATTTATTTAATTACGTGCCGAAAATGCCTGAAACAGTATGTGGGCGAAACTAAGAATAAACTTCGATATCGTGGCCCGGTCAATGAGCATTTTAATCTACCGGAACATTCATTTCAGCACCATTTTCAATTTATGCCAATAGAAAGAATTCCTACATTTCCAACACAGGATGAAACTGACAATCACCGCGCACTTCGTGAATCCTTTTGGATTAAAACACTTGAAACCCGGCAACCCTTTGGTATGAACATAGACCCAGGTAAAGTTGCTAACAAAGAGTTTATTCCCTTTGTTCTCCAATATAGCCGTAGGAATGTAGAAGCGGCCCGTATACTGAAGGAGGAATATACGAAACACTCCAAACAAAACTCCGCTTGCCATTTAATCTGAGACCTATCATAGCGTACTAAAAAAATCGAAGCTTACGCGATTTATTGGTAAGGAGTAAACTTCATCCCATATCGTGATCATTATCACGTAAAATTCTATATGGCATAAGTTAACATATAGCGGCCCTATTTGAATTCTATACGCAACTTGTCTCTAGGAACATTTTTAAGATAAAAGATTTATAAATCCCTGTGCCAGTGCCTTCCACTTTTGAAAAATGTATACAAGAAAGAGAGAGAGAGAGAGAGAGAGAGAGAGAGAGAGAGAGAGCGAGGGGGAGAAAATTAAGGTTTAACGTCGCGTTCAGCAATATTTTCGCTATATGGCGACGATCAAACAAAGTTCTAAGTATTCAAGTAAATGATCAAGTTTAACTTAACTTTCCTTGTAATCCAACACATTAAAACATAAACACACTAAAACTTACGCAACAAATCGATTTCTCTCAAATAACCTAAGATACAGTCTTCTTTCACTCGATTAAACAGATCTTCTAAAGTAGCTGCTCGATAAAAAGAATATCTTACAATTTTAACATCAATACAGTCGACCAGAATATGTCTCACTCGAAGATCTTCGTGGCATGGAATACACCTTGGCACTGGCTTTTTTTTAGTAAAGGTTCGTGAGTTAATCGTGTATGGCAGATTCTACATCGCCTGATCATGGCTTGATCGAAAAGTTTCTGGCTGTTCAGTTGAGTATATCCTGCAGTGTTTTTTAACTCATGGAGTTTGTTACTATTCACAGTATCCCATAAAGATTGAAACAGCTTTCTCACATAGTATGACGCGTAAACTATGTTACCCTGGCATTCTTCCCGCAAAACAAATTCTCTCGCTGCTAGCCAAATATACGAGAGTGAGTGAGTAGTAGGGTTTAACGTCGTTTTCAATCTTGTTTCAGTCATATCACGACGGTGCCTACATGTGCCAGAACACGAGAGTGCTCATTATCCTGGACATTATTAGCCAGAACAGCACCCGGCCACCCATCCAGGTATTGACCGAGCTTAACGTTGCTTAACTTCGGTGATCTGACGAGAACCGGTGTGTCCAACGCTGTAAAGTTGTGCCCTTTATGGCTATAGTGAGATAAATTACGTCTCGTTTTTGTAGGTAGAAATTACACTATTTTGGAAGTGAGACACGAAAAACACAATTTGCTTACGGCTATGTACATGATATTATGAACACACGTCAATATGGGCAATGTGTTCCGCTTCTCGCGCAGAATTCACGAAAATCAACCGAGTTAGACTTCTTGCAGAAGAAAGTAAATATTAGAATTCCACGAAATTTCAACCGTTATGGTTATTCCTATATTAATTAAATATATATACCCATAAAGCATTAAACACAAGCTAATAATCGGACGGTAATAGTGCACACCTAGCTGTAACCGGCACATTTACTTCAAATACGTACAATCTGGAAAAGTCTCCATTAGGAATATACGAATCAAGTTTTCTGTCTCTTCTGTTCTGGAGAGAAAGTTCACTGGGCGTTAGAATAGTTGGGTGAAGTGGTATCAGATGCAATGGCGATTTTACATAATTCTTACATAACAACCAAGGCTACAGCGCAGGAACTGTAGAACAGACGGGGATATAGGCGCCGATCCAGTGAATACACATTTGAGTTTCCCACCAAGGATGTTCTGAACCTTCCGAAATACCAACAGATCCCATATACTGTCACTCCTAACGATGTGGCTGCAGGAAGAAAACAGGAAAGGTGACATTATTATGAAATATTCATATATATATATATCTATGGATAATCTTCTACAAGTTCTAGGTTCTAATATCCATCTAATGTCCATTTCTTCGATAATGATAATGTTAATATTTGGTGTTCGCCAATAGGGATATCCAATGGTGAAATTTTCATCAGTTTCAGAAAATATCGGACTTGGTCCCTCAAGTCCTGGACCATAATTTCATACACCACTTTGTGATCACGCATATTCTCGGAATTCTACTTTTGATGGGAACAATCACGGTGGCAAAATTCCGCTAATACGAACTGGTTCAATACAGATCGTTAAATCTACTGCACTCTAAATTCTTAGTGAACTTTGTTCGCTGAGGGATGACAATTTTCGCTTTGATGAAAATGGTGTTGTACTTGACAAATATATTTATTGTTCCAGATGAACACTTCTTGTTAATGGAACTAAACCTTTGGTGTATGTAACAAAATGAAAATTAGTTTTTACAGTGTAGCAGGTTCGTTTATAAACGGTGGCGCCATATTAAGCAAATCGTCCTGCTAATAATTCTTTAAGTCATGGTTTTCCTACCATATTGTGACTCTCTTGTGATATCGGCACCTCTTCCCACTTCCCTTATATGTGTTGTAATTTGTTCCTGTATATGGCGAGATTCTGCTGGTGGACGTTTCGTCCCCGAGGCCCGCCCCCTGTACAGACCTTTTGGTCTTTGATATATGTTGGCATTTGTGGGAAGTTGATGCTGGGTCGACATCGGGCCTTACAGACTAGTCTTTCGTGTCAAATGCCGTCATTTACATCTGACGACGATACAGCTCACCAATCTCCAATGTACGAGCTGTCACAGCGAAACAGCTCACCAATTACCAGTATACGAGTTGTCAGAGCATTTCCAGCATAGCTCTCTAGATTTGTATCTAATACCGCTTATGCCGGTGCTAGGGGCCGTGTGGTCATATCATCCAAGTTGCCACATGAACAGGTACAATAAAAGCGTACCTGAGATACAACACATATCACGAGTCGTTAGATTCTTGGCATGTGCTTTAGAATAGGTTAACCAGAAGACTATTCTGTGAAGTCATGTGACGCAGTCAGTATGTCGGCACCTCTTCCCACTTCCCTTATATGTGTTGTAATTTCAAACTTGTTGCTGCCATTTTAGAAGCTAGAAATTAATACGGGGGAGGAGTTACTGTGAATAAAAAGAATAACAAACCGTTTCAGCTCTGCTTCTTTCCTGCGTAAAGCCAGGTTAAATATGAAAGACTTCAGACGACTCGCTCTCACACCTGATATCACCTGTATAACAGAATTCGAAAAGAGATAATTGCGGTTCTGTCTAAACATTAACCCCATCTGTATGGGGTGGGAGTGGGAGAGGGGGGGTCGCAATCCACCCCGCAAGTGAACTTTTCCACGTTGCCCTTGAATGAACAGACACCAGGGGCTTACATTTTATGACTTTTCCGCATTTCATATTGGGGTCATGTTTTAAGCCCATTTGCATAATTCTAGGTGCAAATGATCATGATGAATCTAAGATGGCGGCCATAAGGGCCATGTCACTGTAATGTTCATATGATAGCCATTTAGACTGATCACATTATCTTATGCCGCAAATTTCATATAAGATCAATATCATGGCATAATCTACTTGGCATTTAGAAAGGGGTGGATTTTTTTAACTGCCCACAAACTTTCCTCGGTAATTCTGCAATGGAAACGAATTAGGAAATTGAAATGGCCATTTGCACAATCTTAGATGGAAAGGTTCATTGAAAATTAAAAATGGCGCCCATGATGGATCATCAGATTTGTTTTCTTTTTCTGCAAAATATTAGTCGTTTTCTTCTTGGAAAGCAGAACAATGTTTTATCTCACCTATAATAATCATCCCCTAACGAACTGAGCACCTTTTCTGCCAAAAATTCGCCGCAAAAGAGAACATTTGAACAAAATCGGTCAAATTAAGCCAAAAATATTTCCTGGCGCCAATAATGCAGCCATCTTGGATTATCTTTACATTTTTTTTTGTCTGGGCCACTGATTTAGTGTGGGAAGTTTTATTCCCCTAGACCTAGGGATAACGAAAAGAAGTGTGGGGATGCTGTACACCCCAGATCGCCCAGTCGACATAGGTTTAGCAGGATGTCACTTTTTCTTCCACGAATGATTGATGATGATGTAATCTTTGTGTTTATATAGCTTTAAGGACATTCGCTACAAAACTGATCTGACATTGGCATATTAATCCCAACAACAAAAATAAAAACATAACATTTTTTTGTATCAAACTAATATGTTACTGTTACTGGTTACCCTGTGATAATTTGTGACGCTATTTTAAGTTTAATTAAGACTCATGAATATCCATTTGGAATTTGCCCATGAACTTTTTCATGCGTTGGGAAAACGGATAAAATCTAATTATTTTGAAACAAACAATTTGATGAAAGATGACTAGTATGTTCCATACAGAAACGAATGCCCGTCAGTTCGCCACATGGGATATTTATTGACACCTTGAATCGTAGGTATATTCGTCTACACATTTACCAAGGACACCCTTTCGATTTAAGAGAAAAATCGAAAACAGGAACTATTCTGATGCTAGAATTTGAGTCAGTGTTTCCTGTTGGCCATAATAACAGAAGTACCCTTCCGCAAGAGACACAAGTACTGCGAAATCTCAATTCGCCAGAAGTTCCATCAAATCTCTCATTAATAATATCTTTGTGAAATTTGGCAACACAAAATATCAACAGCATATAGGTATTACAATGGATACTAATTGTGCACACATTTTGACTGACCCATAGCTGTTGTCTTATTAATACGACTATATGCAGACGCTTTCAAAAATCACCTCAAAACCCGTTCCTTCTCAATCACCAAACGCGAAGTAGACGATCTTCGCGATGTGGATAATCGCTGTATTAATGACACAATGAAGGATATATATTCATCCTCGCTGGATTTCAAGGAAGCATCCAGATAGCCCAAACGGTACATCGTATCTAGATGTATGACTAAATGAAGCGGGCCTTTGCCCACGTTGACTTTGAAGACAACAGAGATGATTACAATTTTGACATTGGAAATTATGTCTTTCAGGACAGTAATCTTCGAGGGACACCTGCATTTGGCGTATACATATCTCGCCTAGTAGGATTTGTTAGATCCTGTGTAAAATGTGACAACTGTAATCAAAGTCACAAAATATTATTGCAGAAACAGAACAGAAAGCGCCTCCATTCGAAAGTTCTCAAATTTGGTGATATATACTTATCGCATGCTGATAGCAAAACAAACACTTAACCCAGGGATCGTATAGAATCATGCACTTCAATATCCCATGGTCTTCCTATGAATAAGAATAAGAATGACTTCGATACATCATTCTCTAGATAACACAGCCAGAAAAACGGTGTTGGCCCAACACCATTTTTTAGTGTTGAGGCCAGTTCAACACCAATAAGTGGTGTTGAGAAATGGTGTTGACATAATCCAACACCAAAATGTGGTGTTGAGGCCAGTTCAACACCAAAAAACGGTGTTGAGAAAATGGTGTTGACCCAATCCAACACTGAAAAATGGTGTCGAGACCAGTTCAACACCAAAAAACGGTGTTGAAAGAATGGTGTTGAAAATCTAACACTGAAAATTGGTGTTAGATCAGTTCAACACCAAAAAACAGTGTTAAGAAAAGGATGTGTTTCGACACCAGTTTAACGCCAAAACGGTGTTAAGAGAATGGTGTTAAAATTCCAACATTGAAAAAACAAAACAAGGGTTATGTGAAACCCGGCAGGCTCGCCGTTTTGGTTTACGCCAATAAGAATGTTACCAACTACAAATTGATATTTTTTGAATTTACTTCAATTTCAAAATTTCAAATTTCAAGTTAAGAAAAATGCAATTTTAATTGCCAGCCCTTATAAAAAATACCATGGTTTACAACAGATTGAACCATGGTAACCACGGTAATACCATGGTTGTCATGGTAATAACATGGTACATATGGTTTACATGGTTTGCATGGTACTACCATGGTAATACCATGGTACAGATGTACCATGGTTCAATGTACCATGGTTACTCTGTTCAACTATCGTAATACCATGGTACAGATGAACCATGGTTCAATATACCATGGTTAACCACTTTGAACAATAGTAATAGCATGGTACAATATACCATAGTTAACCAAAATATTATTTCCCCGATTTTTTGGCGTAATGTTGTTAGTGACGAAAAAATACAATTGGGAGGATTTCAATTTACGACAAATAAATGAATGGATGCAAAGTTATATGCCTGTGAATAAAGTTGAATGGCTGACAGAATGGCTTAGAAACCGGTAAAGGTAAACAAATGATGTCTACCAAATGTACTGATTGTAATTTGTATAAGCATGCCAATAGCATGGTGTGAGGCAGGAGAGAAATGTTGACCTCTGAACAGTTATATATTCGGTACTCTGATGAACGCTTGGCCTAGAACAAAAGACATTCTTATTTTCCTGGCTAGAATCAGTGAGGCTTATAACATGTTTAATTGTGATCCCTGCATTAATTATGGGGATTATAAACAAGGATAGAGTCTCCCCGTAGTTCCCAGAAATAGGAAGTTCAACTCCGCAAACTTTGACCCTGCAGAGCTACGGCGTTGGCCTTGCTTCGATGAGAAGACGTCTCACGAATAGACTGGCTGCCGACTTAGCATGCTGTGCATACGGTTCAGTACCGCATGACAAAATTGCGTTTTGAAAGACAAAGATTTGTGTAGCTGTCAGGGAGAAAAGTGATGAAAATCTTACTAGCCACTGTGCTGATGAATAAAATATAGTTTTGAATATCCCTAAAATATGCATATATTCGGCAAAACTAGCTGCCTGGCGAATAGAAAAGGGAAATGTGCGGATAGCTGACAGTCAACATGTGCTTCAAAGCTTTATACGATTTTTCCTTAAAATTTGACTCAAGCGAATACGGAATTCTCAACTTTAATACAAGAGTATTTTTATCAAAAGTATTTGTCAGTTCAGTAGTTCAAGTTGCCGAATAAATCCTTCGTCGGATTTCGACTTGTCAGACAACAACAACACGTACACTAGTCAGTCTGACATTACGTCGCCGGGAGTATCTATTTTATTTTGTGTTTATCTGCGGTGATCAGTCAGGCTATTCGCCTCTTTCTCATGTGTCGATCACATGACCTGCTGGGTGAGTTCCGGTCGTTTGACGTCGTGAGATTTGCATGGAGCATGCTAGTTTTTCGTTGACAGCGTCTGTTCCATATGAGTGAAAATTATACAAGTTGCTCGAAAGCTAATGCAGTTCTGAAATATTATCTACCAGAATCAAACTGCAAAACTACGTTTTAAAAATAATTCCCATTGACTTCAATGTTATTTTCGCGACCGTCAAATCTCCCGCAGGTGACGTCCCATAAGATAAGATAAGATAATTCTTTATGTGTACAAGCGTCTGACAGAGTACAAAATTCACATAACTATAACAACAGGTCAATTAATTCCAAACTTACAGGACATATGTATCATATTCAATATGCCGTCGGCTGGAACTCACCCAAAATGTACCACGTGACTTCTCCCGATTTGTTTCTATACTTCGTTGATTTCCGTTTTTTCCGAATGGCTGGTCGATTCCGTCAAGAGTGAGATCGAAAACGAGGCTTCTCCTACAACAATCATGGCGGAAGGTCTGCGAAGTGTAATGGGACAAGCTACTCCATGCAGTTCTCTGTCGAACGACAGAATGGGGGATTATTGTTCGCGGAGTGAGATTCTAGCATTAATTTAGGGCTCCTAACTCGGCAAATTGTTGGCACTCGTTGCTCGAGTCTCCCGTTGAGGAGCACGGCGTCGAGTCAAAGTTTGAAGGGTCCAAGATTAACAACAACACCAACAACAACAACAGAGACGTCTCAAAGCCCCCATGAAGTCATTCAACAATGAAGTCCTGGCTTGCTTCGTTTTTTCACCTTGTAATTATCAATTTTAAAAAGCTGAAAAGTCCAACCGCCTCCGAAAAAGACACTGGTTCGACATCAAGTATCTCGATAACCGTCCACGAATAAGTTGACTGAACTATGCCACCATGACATGCAAGCTAGCAACTGAGCACAGCGCAATACAATAGTTGTTCCAGCCAAAGTTTTGAGATTCAGTGGTGAGTACTGTAATAAATAAAATTATGTAATTATTCCGAGTGTTATTTATGTTAAATGTATCACTCGATATCTCATTTTTGTTTACCATATATTTGTTGTTGTTGTTTATCATATATTTGTAGAATGGCCACCTTGCTTTAATGCTGAGCAACAGGAAAATGTAATGGGTGGGCGGGGGGGGGCTGGCCCCTCCACTTTTTGGGGCCGCAGTGTTATAAGT